>OY978215.1:20184214-20450711 GCA_963854785.1 Vaccinium vitis-idaea
CTCTGAACCCAACAACAAATCCAAATGGGGAAGGTCTGGAATTTTGAGAGGAGGGATTGGAGGGTATTCAATCTGCAGTTGCTTCATACCAGAATCTTTCTCCACAATCTGGGCATTTTCAACAGGGCCTTTTATCATCGATGTAAACATACTACCAATGGTTCTGAATGGGTGACTCAATAATCCATTTTTCAATTTGAAAACAAGAGCGAACTCGGATAGTTGCCACACCACGGTAAGGGTGATCATGGCTGACAGAAGGCAATGTGTTATAAAGTTCTGTTTCTGAACCTTTTTGAGCTCTCTGATTATCTCTTCTCTTCCACTGTCATCACCACCGACACTCTCCACCTCATTGACTGCATCGCTCTTTGCCTTCTCTGGATCAACTGGTGGTTCAGGTTGCAGAGGTTTGTCCACCCCATGTAACGTCTCCAACTGTTCACAAACATTACTAATAAAGACAACAAAATTTGGATTCTTCTGGTGTAATGCAAGGCCACTTCAACTTTACCATTACAAGATCGAGGAACTAGGGCATAAAACTAATGAAAGAAACACTTCTGAATATTCTGACGGGTACATGTGACAAAGGCCATGGAATTTGAAAGAGGTGACACCACCATACGTTCAGCAATGACACAGGCAAATATGGTATCTATAATAATGAAGGGTATACTGCTTAATGGTTGTCTGTTACAGCAACATGTATTGTGGGGGTGATCATGGATTCATAAGCGAAGGAGGTTACTTTGGTTATAGATTTGAGACCAAGAGTTGGATTGGCAGTGGCCATGATTGGTCAGGCAAAAGTATTACATAAACGATAAAAAAGAGTTTTGCTCTGAGTGTTTCAATTCACCCTACAAAGGAACACAAGGGTTTAATCCGGTAACAACAAAAAGCAGCTCTAAGATGCAAAACATAGCTACTACATAGAAATCCAAATGTAAAATGCAGTCACATGCAGACTTATAAACATCAAGTTTTAGTACCTAGATTCATATCCCAATCAGCAGCAGGGGTGCGGATTTCAGAGGACATATGGATCCGCCAATCCATGAAACCAAAAAACTATATCACAATATTGAAATATAAAGCCTCTGATCAGCATGTCTTCCAAAATTGAGGATGACTCCAATTGAAGTTCACTCTCTAAACCTCCTGATACTTCTATTCCTCACCCCACACATGACCCAAAATTCCACCCTCCTCCCATTGCCCACGACCTTATGAGAATGATTAACAAAGTCACCTCACCCATTAGTCCATTCCTCACTCATCACAAAACCCTCCCCAGGTCCAATAAACTACATCTGGCAACTCCCATACTTTGCGATCATACCCCTTTTACAACACCTCTCCCGTTTGCATTGCAAATGTCCAAATGACTTTTCCCCAACAAAGCTTGCCTAAATAATTAAGTTGCTTCAACCCAAAACCTCCTTCTAATAAGAGTGCACACCGAAGCCTATATTCTTTATCTATCATAGTAGCAGAAGTGAAAATCTCCTCCCCCATGCCCCAAGTATCAAAGTTCTTCATTTTCAATAAATAAGAGAGGAGTACAGGGGGAAATCTCACATGAAATCCAACCTGTGAGGTTTTCCAACCACACATTCGACCAAAGGGTCGACCTAGTTGAGGAGCTCCCTAACCAAGCGTGGAGGACGAATTTTATTAAACAGTGACATCAAGTGGCGCTGACCAGGTATCACCCATCTATTCATGTTCAGCCACATGCGTTAGAGGCGGGTCCAAGGCCGAGCTAGCCCAACACTAAGCATTGCCAGCTCGGTCTCGGGCACACGTGGCCGAACATAAATTGATATGGGACACCATGTCAAAGCGCCACATGGTGTCACCGATCATATAATACTTTGTCCCATAAGTGATTTACTGATTCCTTCCTAATTACCTTAGCAAGTCCAACGGTTAAGCCAAAATGACTAGACCTATAGGCATTTTTTTACAATGAATAGTGATATTTTGTGAAAAAAATTGGCATTATTGGTGCAATGCCATTTGCAATGCCTTTTTTTTTTTTTTTTGGCAAAATTCCCTTCATACCCCTTTTCAACTAACTCCATAAATGGTGCAATGCCATTTGGAATTGGTTTTGGGGTTTGATGATGAGGCACAAATGGCAAAGCCATTCTTGGGGCCACTTTTGGCAAAGATAAATAGCCAAAGCTAAAAAAAGCAGCAAAAAAGACACCCCATTGGGGCACCACGTGTGGCCGAATTTTATTAAACGGTGATATCACGTGACACGTTGACCAAGTGTTCCTCATCTATTCATGTTCGGCCACTTGTGCTCGAGGAGGATCCAAGGCCGATCTAGCCAAACACTTAGCATTGCCAGGTTGACCTTGGGCACAAGAGACCGAACATGAATTGATAGGTGACACCAGGTCAGTGCGCCACATGGTGTCACCATTTCATAAAATTCTTCGTCCCATATCTGATTTACACTTCCTTCCCTAATTCCCTTAGCAAGTCCAATGGTTAAAAAAAACAAAAAACAAAAAAGACTAGAGTCGTTGCCATTTTTTGACAATGAATGGTTACATTTGTAAAAGAAAAAATGACATTGTTTTCGCAATGCAATGGTGCAACACCACTTCCAATGCCTTTTTTTTTTTTGCAAAATTCCCTTTGTATGACTTCTTCAACTAACTTCCATCAATGGGGCAATAGTGCAATGCCATTTGAAATTGGTTTCTGGGTTTGATGATGTGACCATTCTTGTTGCCATTTTTGGGAGAAAATGGCAAGATAAATGGCCAAAGCAAAAAAAAAAATGGAACCCCGTTGGGGCACCATTTTTTTTGCAAATTTGCCGATTTTTTGGCATGGCTCAAGCAATTTTCATACCATTGGACTTGCTCTAAACCAAGCTAATTGCAGCTCCTCTTCCGACCCTTCTATCTCTCCTATGATCCTATCTATCCGCCCAAATAAGAAAAGCAAAACCATTCTGTTTCCACCCACGCACTTGTTAAAAAAGGGGGGGAAAGAACACCAGCACCAAATATATTAACTACCACAGTTGTTAAAAAAGGGGGAAAGTAACACCAGCACCAAATATATTAACTATCACAGTTGTAATAATTACTTCAGGAACCCGAATTTGAGAACAAAAAGAACACAGATTGTTATTTACCTGAGAAAGCAATTCAGAGAGGAGGTGATGGTCCTCGCCGACTAAATTGCTCCCGTCGGATGAGGTTAGCTGTTTCTTCTCTCGTTGTTCCTCCATTAGCCGCTGTATTGCCAGCTGTATCAATTCCACCTTCTCCTCCGATTCCATATCCATCGAGATCGAGAGAGGGTATAATGATTGATGAATCGATCGGTGACCGAACAATCCAAGTCAAAAACTATAGAATCGCCAAGCTTAACCAAATATCTTGCGACAGGTGCCATCCTAATAACCTTCCAGAATCCACCCTCAAATCCGAAGACAAGGTTGGATAAATTTACACTTTGCGCCCTCATATTGGATAAATTTACGCTCACTTTACACACTTTGAACGGTTAAAACTTTGAATTCTCCTAATTTTAATCTTAAACTTGTTGATTTTGTCAATATAGTCCATTTCGAGAAAATTCTCCATAAGTTTTGGAAATGAAAAGCTCATTTATGACAAAGGGTCAAAGAGATCTTGAAGAAAGCCATTGTTGAAAAAAAAAAAAGAAGGAAGAAGTAGGAAAGTATATTGGAGGTTAAAAATGAAAACAATTGTATGATGAAAAGATACACAAATAGAAAATTCGATCTGGATTTAGATACAAAAGTATGTAGCCGAAAGTAGTCTTTTCTTACTTCAAATTGCATTACTTATGACAATAATATTAACACGTCAATATAGTGTTTTTTTATGTATAATTTTTTCATGCAAACGTAGTCTTGTAAAGTATCGTTATGTTACGACATTTCTTGTTGAAAAATTAAAACATGGTATTAACTCAAAAGCACATCGAGAACATATATTGAAAATTTTATCTCAAGAACAGAAAGCTCGCGAGTGGATCATGGTATTTAGTTTACTTTGTTAACTTCGATGGATCGATTAGCTATATGTCAATAGCCTAAGAAAAATAATTTTTTTGTTCTACTTTAATAAAAATGCACTTTAAATTCTGTTATTCTAGTATTTATATTGTGAGTAGTTTGAAGCACTAAAAATAATTTTTTAAGTGAATTTTGACCATTTTGATTACAAAAAAAAAAACCATTTCCCTAGCCAGATCAATAATACTAGTCGTGACATAAAATTTCACTCAAATTAATGTGAAGTTGTATTTTAACCACGCTTTGAAAAATTCAAATCGATAGACAGGCATAGGGAGAGAAACTTGCTCTCCACCTATAGCTTTTGCAACTGTGGCCCCCTAGCGACACGCAAATGCTACGGTGCAGTTATCCTCTGGTTCTCAACAAACCGCCAATGGTCCTCGCCACAGTAAAACCGTTTACCCACGGCGGCGCTCCGCCGCCTACTCAGCCAACGAAAACCTCCTTCTCTTCCCTCTCCGCCAGCCGAAACTCACCACCGGAGCTGCAAAACACGAAACCGGTACTACTAAAGGCGGTGCACTCAGTTCCGCCGATTCATTTCGTGAAACGGCTGCCTAATCCCGAGCTAGGGCTTCTCTCTGTCCTCTTCGCCCTCTCCGTGTCGATTGGAGCGATAATCTCCGTCGCTTTGATTTCGATTCCGACTCTGATTGTGATGAAGAGATCAAAAGCTGCGATGGAGAAGTTGGTTCGATTGGCGAAGCAAGAGGTGCCGGTGACTTTGTATTCGTTGAGGCTTTCTGGTATGGAGATTGGGGATTTGATAAGGGAGCTTAAGAATCTCAGGAAATTAATTTCTGGAAATTGGAATGTGAAAAAATGAGCTGAATTTGTAATTTGGAAGCGATCTTCTTTTGTTTTCTCCTTTCATTCCATTGAATTTGATACTGTGTTTCTGAAGCCATACTTGTATGTGATAAAATAGATGAAACCAAGTTCAGTCTCCAGATGAGAGTTTTTGAGCTCGGCTCGTTAGTATTATTGGAGTGTTCGAGCTCAGTTTCTTTACTCAACAAGTATCTCTCATCGAGCTCGGCTCGTTTAGTATTATTGGAGTGTTCGAGCTCAGTTTTTTTACTAAATGAATATGTATAAATGGAACGAGCAATTATAAATGAACCAAGCAACATTGCTAAAAATGAGCCGAGTTACAACTAGCTTGAACTCATCAAAGCTGACTCCTTCACTAATGAGCCCATAACGAACCTCAGCTGCTTGCGATGTTAGAGAGAAATGAACTACAAGCGTTTTTGGAGGGAGGAATAAGCTCGGTTGTAATAATATCCAACTAAAGGCGAGCTTAAAGACAATCAAAAAATTAAAAAGCCAGTTAGTGTGGAATAACCCCTCGTTATTGTATCTTGAGTTATTTTTGCTTTTATCCCTTAAACTATCACCATTTTGTCTACTTAGTCCTTAAACTATCTAAAACATGAATACCACCATTCAACTATCAGAATCCATTTTATTAAGTCCAACTACTCACACCGTCAATTTTTTTGGACGGAAAAACTATCACGTGCGTGTCACGTGGTATTAAATCCTAAACACATGGGCATAATCGGTACTTGGTTTTTGCGCACATGGGGAATGGCTGCTTCTTAAAGATTATAGTAGTCATAATATTGTGAATTTTGTATTGCTAGCACCCTCTGTTTTTTGGTGGAGGAGAGAGTGGATGAACCCTTTTTTTTTGTGGAGATAGTGGATAAACGCAATTTTTTTGTGCTACTGGAGAGAGAGAGAGAGAGAGAGAGAGAGAGAGAGAGAGATATGGATGAACTCTGTATTTTAGGTGCTCTGTTCTCATATGCTGACACATATTGGAGGGAAAACCAGGAAAAAAATTGTGGTGTTGGTGCCAATCCATGGGTTGAAATGGCTACTTTACCCTTTTATTTGGAGAGGAGATCGCACGTGATGCACATGTGATACGTTTTCCGTCCACAAGACTTAACGGTGTGAGTAGTTGGACTTAATAAAATGGATTCTGATAGTTTAAGGGTGGTATTCATGTTTTAGATAGTTTAAGGACTAAGTAGACAAAATGGTGATAGTTTAGGGGATAAAAGCAAAAATAACTCTTGTATCTTTCTTTTCCTATATTGGAATATCTTACAGTATTTTGTACTCTTGAAGTCCTAAACCTTTTATCTTATTGCAACCTACAGTCGTGTATAGGGAGAGAGAGAGAGAGAGAGTAGTTGTAACCCTATCAAACCAATCACAGCCATTTACAAGAATTACAAAGATCATCTACAATGTGAAATAGGAAACATAAATCAAAACCATTTACAGACTGATTCTAGAGAGTGCGATGCGAAATAACTCTAAAAACAGCAGCCATACTTGGGGCTTACAATCGCAATCGAACAACTATGTGCAGACGGAAACCGGGAAACGTTCAACCAGCTCAAATTTTAGGTATAACCTACAAGAGGTACTGGTATGCATCATCATTTTCGATATAGGTAATATCACCCTGGGAAGTTGATGTTATTTCACTTTCCGCGCCTTCAGCCTGTAAGTTAAATAGAAAGGATCAGTAAGCCATTAGCCATATGATCTCAAACTTGTCGTTAGGGATCCTTCTACGCGTATTCTCGTCATGGAAAAAGAAAACAGAAACTACCAACATGACCAATCCAAGAAAATCAACGAGGCAATGTCAACCCGGTGATTGTGTAACTAAGAGCGCTTTTCCAACAATTTAATTTTGACCTACCTTGTAGATCGCAGAGAAGGGATGAATTTTTTTTTTTGCTAAGCAAAGAATTTATTAATCTCTGAAAACGAATTACAAAGATTAAAGGGACCCGAGACTGAAAACACCAAGGGCCCGATGAGGGAAATAACTAAAAACAAGGAGGATGGTAAGATACCAACCGAAACCTGAACCAAAATCCAGAAGAGACACTCCTGAGACACTCCAAAAGCAACAAAAACAACGAAACAACCTAAGATTTCGATCCCCTAAGCAACCAATAACGAACAAATCCAGAAGCAATGAAAATAACCAGAGAAACCAAAAAACCCCCAAACGCCAAAGAGCTCCCAACAAGAAGCAAGCGGCATATCAGAACTACACTGAAATCGAGGCATCTCCCTCCAATAAGTCAAGAAGGGATGAATTTTAGGACTTAAACAAAGAGGAGGGAGATGCGAACCAGATTATGACAATTGTTAGCTCCCCAATCCCCATTAAACAGAATCCAGCATGGTTGAAAACACGCAACACAATTGAGCCTATGTTTTTTCTCCCTTTGATTGGTAAAAGAAATTGCATTAAAGAGGGTGCCGGGTACCACCCTCAAACAAAAAGCGAACAATTGAATCCTTGCTCGAGACACGCACAAAAAGAAAAACTAGAAAACCTCTACAATCAACATATATAACTCTCATTTTTTACTTATCGGATCATAAAGGTATTGAACATGATTCAGTGTGGTGTCCCAAACATTTATATAAAGATAATTACCTTAGCTTGCCGGTATCTTTCAAGCACACGACTATATTGCTGACGCGCATTTGGAGAGTCAACCATGGACAACACTCTTGAGAAAGCCTTATCAATAGCTCCTTCCACTTTTTCTTTGCGAAACACTTTGATGATGTCTTCATCTTCACTTTCATCATTGGGCTCACTTTCATGCCGATATCCCCGCAGTCCAACTCCTTTTCGGCGCCATCTTAGCACAACTTTTTCTAAGATACCAACAGCCCAACAGATTACCTTGTATTGCTTCCTAACCTGATGACCTCTAATGTGAGCCTGTCAATAGAATTAGTTTGTCATGAGTACGCTTGGAAATGAAAAAAAAGAAAGAAAGCAAACTGCAATCACACAAAGAACACAGGATTTGTGCATTCGTGCCCACATCTATGTGCAAAGATCAATGCAGTAATCTCACCACAAAAGAAGATAAATTGACCGACTATGTCCTAAAGATCTTGTAAACATGCCCCAAATAATGCCTATGTATACTGAACCAGCTCAAAAGTTTCCCAATACGGAACAACGGAGCACTATCATGTCTTGTCACCTAAAGGTTAGAGATACAAACCAAGCAGAACGAGATTCGAGCTTTTGAACCCCTTCATATGGTAAATAGGAGCGTTTTAGTGATTCAAAAACAGTTTGCATGTATCACACACTTTCAAATGTGTATACCTTGATGTTTGTGTGGAAGAAAAAAAGATACTAAAGATTCTATATTTTCAACGTGGGTGTTCAACTGACTCTTGTAGGATGCTTGTCAATAGAAGATTATGTCAATTTCGCCTAAGGAGATGAGGAAGCAGGTGCTAAAACCTTGCAACTACAGATTTACCCTTAGAGTGCTCAGGCAGGATTACATGACTAAATAAGTGGTGTCATTAGATCCACGAATTACATAAAAGAAACGTATGGAAAGATATAAAAACAGATTTACCGTGACAGTTTAGCGGTCAATATATTACGAAAATAGGAAATATCAGGGGCGCCGGCACATGCAAAGGTGGGGGGGGGGGGGGGGGGGGGTCAGCCGACCCCGCAGAAAAAAAAAATTACTATTATTATACTAAAAAAATTTAAATTTCATATTTGAACCCCCCCTATTTTTGGGGTTGAACCCACTAGATTATTTCTCAAGTCCCAACAAACCCCACCCCCTTCCAAAATGTTACAGCGTACACAGGAAGCCAAAGAAAAAAACAAGAAAGGGGAAAAAAGAAAACGAAGCAGAAGGCAGAGAAGAGAAGCCACTCGGTCGGTCCACTCCCCAGTTTCTAGGCCCCAGTCCTCTTCGGCACTTCCCAGTCGGCAAACCGAAGAGCAGGAGCCATTCCCAGTCCACTTCGACTTTGGCACTTCCCAGTCGGCAAACCGAAGAGGCGAAGAGCAGAAGCCATTTACCAGTGACCATTGTTGCTCTCTGTATTATTTTGGTGGTCAATTGAAAGCCCTAAACTACGAAGGAGAGAGAGACAGCCAGAGAGGTACATGTTCTCTTCTCCAAAGGACCAGATATGCTCTTATTTTACTGATCTATTCACCAATTTATAATATTCTAGGGTTTGACTTGTTCAAAAATTGTATAATATATTCTTGAGTTTGTTTGCCTCCTTGGGAATCTGTACTTGAACCAATGAACCGTATATAGTATATATATATAAATATAATATAGGCAGTGTTGTTGTGTTGAGAACTGAGAAAATAGTGAGAGATGATGGATGGAATTCTCTACTAGCTGAAATAGCTTTATTTTTTGGCAAACATGATATTCCTATGCCAAACATGGAGGATGTGTATGTTGTTCCCGGCAGACCACGACGCAAAGCCCCACAAGTTACAATTTTACATCATTACCGTGTTGAGCTATTTTGTACAGTCATAGATATGCAACTTCAAGAGCTAAACAACCGCTTTACAGAGGTAAATACCGAGTTGCTTATTTGTGTGGCTTGTTTGAGTCCTAGTCACTCATTTGGTTCTTTTGATAAAGAGAGGTTGATTTGTCTAGCTAAGTTATATCCGTCTAATTTTTCTCCTCTACAACTCATGATGCTTGATGATCAACTTGAGAATTACATTGTTGATGTGCGCTTGTGTGATGATTTTAAGGAAGTAATCGGGATTGATGACCTTTCTGAAAAGTTGGTGGAGACAAAGAGAGATGTCATATATCCACTAGTATACTTGTTTGTGAAGTTGGCATTGCTTTTGCCCGTCGCGACTGCAACGGTAGAAAGATCTTTTTCGGCGATGAATTATGTGAAGAGCAGATTATGCAATCGAATGGGAGACCAATGGTTGAATGATCGGTTGGTCGCATTCATTGAGAAAGAAGTATTTGACAGTGTTGACCTAGAAATCATTATGCAACGATTCCAGAACATGAGACCGTGTCGTGGGCAATTGTAAAAGCTTGTGTAGCTTCTTCTTCTTTTTGGGTGAAAAATGAAAACAATGAGTATTAATATATACCTTTTGATGATATATATCTTTTTGTTTATTAGGTTGACCTTTAAACGTGATTTTTGTTGGAGCAAGATTTTTAGTTGCTATTACTGTGATTTTTTTTTTTAATTTATGATTGGTAAAAGCATTTGATGTTTATGAATGACCCCACCCTTTCAAATTCCTGGAGTCGCCACTGGAAATATGATCCCGAGATTCAGGGATTAAAACAATGAGAAACACGGTACCTGTATCTTCACTACTTTCTTGCGAAATGCCAGAAAATCCTTGCGACCTTTCCAACCTCGAAACTTTTTCTGAATAGATAAAGCAGCATTGTGATCACGTGTATTGCGGAAAGCCAACTTTGATGCAAATGAAATCCCCTGAATATCATTTGGAAGGATATTATACCCATCCACACTAGCAGCAGCATCAGAAGCAACTTCTTTCTCTTGCCTTCTCCTAAAAGAATGCGCACGAAATGCAGCTTGTATTCGCGCTGCAGCCTGAGCTGCATTCCTTACAGCAGCTAAAGTGTCCTTAAGAGAATTCTGATCCTCATTTGCAGTGAAACTCCTCTGTGACTGAGAGATACAGTTTACAGCAATTTCTGCTTCCACATCAGCAGAGCTATTGGAGAGCTCTTTTTCTTTCAATTTGAGGGATGTAAGATGGCTAGTAAGTTCCACCTCGGAGAGATAACCCGCGAGGCCCTTGTGTCCACTTGCGGCGGCAATGGATGCCGGCGTTTTACCCGTTGGATCTGATGAATTGGGATCTGTCACTGCCCCAGCTGATGCACCAGATGCTATGAGCGCAGCAACCATTTTCTCCCTGTTGAAAAGCATTTGAACAGGCACTGCTTCAGCATTAGTTTAAACCTTCAAAAAGTTCTTATTACATGACCTCTGAAGATGGATACTACTAAAGACCGGTAGAGAACATGAATATATTCATCAACATAAGACACGATCTATCCCTAAAACACTAGACACTGCTTATTACATAACCTTTCAAGTTCGGTACTATTAAATAGTAAATTCCAATAAATAACATGAATATAAACATTCACCTAGGACACGATCTATTCCTAAAGCACTAGTGACATCTTTTTTGGCAAGCAAAGCTTGAAAAGTAGAACTTATGTAGTGACAATCCAAAAGCTATGGTACACAGTGCGCCAGGAAAAAACTATGAATACGAAACAAATTGGCACCTCCTATCAGAGCAATATGAACACCACAATTGACCAGAAAAGCTTGTAGTCAGAGAGGCACTAATAAATACATTTGGCTCCAACATGTGTTCTTAAGTTATGTCTTTTTCTAAAACTGGATACCATGGAAACTTAGTATCATATATGACGCTTTTCCATCAGTTTACAAGAATTATTCAATTGCCTTCTTCACAGGATGACAAGAGTTACTCAAATGCCTTGTTTGAATTTGAAACCCATATCAAATGAAGTGTAGTAAAGCTGTCAAACAAATGGTAGACTCATGGAATGGAATAAATAAATAAATAAATAACAAGAACCACTAGTACGTTATTGATGGAGAAGAAAGAATGTAGAAGAGGAGAAAGCAGCAGACAGTTACAGTAAGTGAGCATCAAAATTAGCAAAACAAAAAATTTAGCTCCGTTGGATTAGAATAGAAAACAGGCCATTAAGCCGATATGAACAAGGGCATTCATCCGGATGCCATTGTTGCATTTCGTACTGTTAAGTTATGTTATGTTAAGGTTTCATTGGTTATGTTTTCTATTCATAGGGTTAGTTTAGTCATGAATAAGTTAGTCCTGTATATCTCAGTGTAGACACCCATTGTTCAATTAAATGAGAAAAACCTTTGATCTCTCTTTCTCTCTCTACATTCTAACATGGTATCAGAGCACCAATCCTTTACTGATCGTGCCTAGTAGAGCTTTAGAGATCGTTTTCTCAGTTCATCGTGTTTATCAGTCATTATTTGACGTTGTGTGACCTCAACAATCGTATTGGGTCAACTTTATCCACGATTATACACTATCCGACATCATTCACGACTTCCGATCGTGACGACGACCTCCGGCGAGTCTACTGTGGGTGTCGACGACCTCCGGTGAGGCCACAGTTGACCTCAACCATCAACAACGACCACTGTTCACCGATTGATCGTTACGATTGACTATTGGTCCTACTTAGAGTGATCGGGTGCAAGATCTGAACACAGGGTTTTGTTCGTCTCGAAGAGGCGATCGCCGTGGTGGGTGGCCGGTCGCCGGAGACCGCCGGAAAAGTGCTCACGCGCCGGTTGAAGGCGGCGCGTGGCGGCAAGTCAGATCCACTCGCCGAGAGTGTGCTACACGCGCGCGTGAGGTTGAAGGAGGCTGGTCAACGCAGGTCAGCGTCGGTCAAAGGTCCATTCCGTGTGTCAAAAGGGTCAGCCGGGGGTTCAAAAAGGTTCAGCGACTAGAAAAAGGTCCAAACAGCTCATCTGGAGGGTTTTAGAGGGCCTAGGAAGGTTCAGATAGGGGTGTACAAGAAAACCGAAAAAACCGCGAAACCGGACCTACCGAACCGAACCGATCTATTTGGATTGGTTCTATGGTTTAATGGATTGGTTTTGGTTTCAAAAACATGAGAACCGTACATTATGGTTCGGTCCTTGGTTTTAAAATTGCAAACCGTGGTCCGATCCGAACCGGACCGTTAATACATACCATAGATACATATATTTATTTATATGTATGTTTATTTTTCCCTTGCATCTACCATGGCCCATCAATAAAACTTTTCAACTACTCATCAAACTCTTCTACTCCCCCAAATGACTAAAATCCTTCCAGTCCCCAAAACTATTTCTTGTTTCCCATAAATCTAAAATCCAACAATGATAGCTATACTAGAACTCTTTTTAAGAGATTCAAAGTTATTTCATTCTCACGTGTCTAACTCTCACCCAAATTGATGGCTCTCTCTCTCTCTCTCTCTCTCTCAAAGTTCATCAAATTGTGAGCAATTTTAATAAATTAGTGGTACTTTTATTCTTTTTTTTTTTGGCAATTTGTAGATGATAAATGGTTTAGAACCGTAAACCGAACCAAACCGGACCGATCAAATGGTCTAGTTCCGGTTTGGTTCCATATGTATAATGGTCTGGTTCCGGTTTCAATTTTTTTGAACCGTTAAATATGGCTCGGTTCTTGGATTTCTACAAAACCGGTCCAATCCGGACCATGTACACCCCTAGGTTCAGAGACCCATTTTGACCAATTTTGACCACTTTTGGGGGGTCCGAGACTTGTTTCTGACTAATTTCGACGTTCCGGATCCATTCGCGGGGTTGGTTTAAGGTGATTTGAATCGTAGATTGTTGGTATAATGGAGGCTTTCAAAACTACTCAAGTTGATGCCCTTTTTTCTGAGGGGGAGTTACAAACTCTTAGGCGCCTATTGGCTAGGCTTGACACTCCATCTACCACTGCTCCTACCATTGCTTCAACTTCCACTGCTTCTGTTCATGCTAGTGCTTTCAGTGCATCTAGCTCCCGTCCTTGGATTATAGATTCGGGTGCCATGGATCATATGACGGGTTGTTCATCCTTCTTTGATTCCTACTCTACTTGTTCTGGTAAGGATAAGGTTAGAGTAGAAGATGGTTCTTTATCTGCTATTTCCGGGAAAGGTTCTATTCATTGTTCTCCAACCATTTCTCTTTCCTCAGTTCTACATGTTCCCAATTTTTCTACTAACCTTTTATCCGTTAGTAGTCTTACACAATCCTTAAATTGCTCCGTAACATTTTTTCCTACACATTGTGTCTTTCAGGAATTGGATACGGGGAGGATGATTGGCAGTGGTAAAGCTCATGAGGGCCTTTATTTCTTGGAGTCTGAACCTAATCCAGTTTGTCCACCTTTGTCATGTGGTCAAGCTCTTGCAGCAGATACGGGTTCGGCTCTTCCCTTGTTACATCAATGGCATCGTAGATTGGGTCATCCTTCATTTGGGATTCTTGAAAAATTGTTCCCTACTTTGGCTAAACAATGCTCTCGGAGTCAGTTCCTTTGTGAAGCGTGTGAACTTGCGAAACATAAGCGCTCTTTTTATGCTCCGGTCAATCACAGAAGTGATTCGCCATTTATGGTCATTCATTCTGATGTTTGGGGTCCTTCTCCTGTCACATCTCTGTCTGGTTATCGCTGGTTTGTCACCTTTATTGATTGTTATTCTCGTGCCACCTGGGTGTATTTGTTAAAGGCAAAAAATGAGGTCTTTTCGTGCTTTAAATCTTTTCATCAAATGGTGCGTACTCAGTTTGATGCTAACGTTAAAGTCCTCCGTAGTGATAATGGGACTGAGTATATCGATGGGGCTTTTCGGGCATACCTTAATGATTCTGGCATCCTTTTTCAGACTTCTTGTGTTGGCACTCCACAACAAAATGGAGTTGCAGAGCGCAAGAATCGCCATCTTGCTGAGGTAGCCCGCTCTCTATTGTTCACAATGAAAGTCCCTAAACATTTTTGGGGCGAAGCTGTCCTTACTGCGGCTTTTCTCATCAACCGCATGCCATCCAGTGTTCTTCAGTTCCAAACTCCTATTAAGTTCCTCCTTGGCTGTTCTCGGGTCTCATCTCTTCCACCCAAAGTCTTTGGTTGTGTGTGTTTTGTTCACGCTCCTAAGCACCCAGGTGGTAAGCTGGATCCCAAAGCCCGCAAGTGTATTTTCCTTGGCTATTCTCCCACTCAGAAGGGTTATAAATGCTATGACCCACACTCTCGCAAAATGTATGTCTCCATGGATGTCACTTTTTGGGAAACAGAATCCCTTTATCCTCTATCCACTTCATCTCTTCAGGGGGGGAATGATAGACAGGAAGAGATGTTGACATTTCATACTCCTGAGTCGTGGTCTTATCATTTACCTTGTCATGGTGAGGGGGAGAAAGAACCTTTACCTGCAGAAAAAGTGGAACATGATGTTCGGGAAAGACTGGATAGGCCAAATTTGCAGACTTTTTCTCAAAAGAATAAAGGCAAGTCTACATGTGCAGTGCCACTTTGCCAATCTCCATCACCTATTCCAGTTTCAGACTCTTCAGCTGACTCATCTGGTAATGATTCTCTTTCTCCTATTGTCGATAATCTTAATGCTCCTATTGCTCTTAGAAAGGGAGTTCGATCATGCACTCAACATCCCATTTCCCAGTTTGTTTCTTATGACCGTTTATCTCCTTCGCATCGTGCTTTCGTTTCGTCTCTTTCTTCTATATCTATTCCACAGAATTGGCAGGATGCATTCATGATACCTAAGTGGAAAGGAGCTATGGTAGAGGAGATGACGGCTTTAAAAAGGAATGGCACTTGGGAGCTAGTATCTCTTCCAAGAGGGAAGAAACCTGTGGGGTGCAAATGGGTGTTCACTGTGAAACACAAAGCTGATGGGACAGTTGAGAGATACAAGGCAAGACTTGTTGCCAAGGGCTTCACACAAACCTATGGTATTGACTACGAGGAGACGTTTGCCCCTGTAGCGAAGATGAACTCTGTGCGAATTTTACTCTCTTGTGCTGCCAATTTAAATTGGCCTCTTCACCAGTTTGATGTGAAGAATGCATTCCTCCATGGCGAATTAGAGGAGGAGGTGTACATGGCTATTCCACCGGGTTTTTCTTCCTCTCAGACCGAGGGAAAGGTGTGTCGATTGAGGAAGGCACTTTATGGCTTGAAGCAATCTCCCAGAGCATGGTTTGACAGGTTTCTCAAAGCCATGTTGAGATTTGGATACAAGCAGAGTCATGCTGACCATACTATGTTCATCAAGCGGAGGAATGGTAAGATTGGCATACTTATTGTTTATGTGGATGACATAATAATGACAGGTGATGATGTGGATGAGATTGCTAGCCTTAAGGCTCTTCTTGCTCAAGAATTTGAGATTAAGGATTTGGGGTCTATGAAGTACTTCCTTGGAATGGAGGTGGCTCGATCTGACAAAGGGATTTTTATCTCTCAAAGGAAGTACATCCTTGATCTCTTAGAAGAAACTGGTATGTTGGGATGTAAGCCAGCTGATTCTCCCATTGAGGCCAACCATCATCTTTGTAGCAATGTGGGGGAGCTTACAGAAAAGGAGAGATATCAGAGACTTGTGGGTCGCCTGATATACTTATCTCACACTAGACCAGATATTTCCTATGTTGTGGGGGTTGTGAGCCAGTTCATGCATGAACCTCATTCTAGTCATCTTGATGCAGTTTATCGTATCTTGAGGTATCTTAAATCTGCCCCAGGTAAAGGAGTTTTGTTCTCCAATCATGGTCACTTGAGATTGGAAGCTTTCACCGATGCAGACTGGGCAGGTTCTATTGATGATAGGCACTCTACTTCTGGCTATTGCACCTTCCTTGGAGGGAATTTGATTACATGGAGGAGTAAGAAGTAGTCTGTGGTAGCTAGATCTAGTGCAGAGGCTGAGTACAAAGCCATGACTCATGGTGTTTGTGAGCTTTTATGGCTCCAAACCTTCTTGCGTGATTTGAGATTTCCTGACCGTGGTCCTATGAAGCTCTACTGTGATAACAAAGCAACCATAAACATTGCTCATAATCCTGTTCAACATGATCGAACAAAGCATGTTGAGATTGATAGGCATTTCATCAAGGAGAAGCTGAGCAACGGTTTGATATGCATGCCTTTCGTGAGATCTGAAGACCAATTGGCCGATGTATTTACTAAGGGTCTTAGTAGTAAAAGTTTTCACCCCATTGTATTCAAGTTGGGCTTGATAGATATCTTTGCACCAACTTGAGGGGGA
The DNA here is from genome assembly GCA_963854785.1 of Vaccinium vitis-idaea. Taxonomy (NCBI): domain Eukaryota; kingdom Viridiplantae; phylum Streptophyta; class Magnoliopsida; order Ericales; family Ericaceae; genus Vaccinium; species Vaccinium vitis-idaea. Next base: position 20,201,045 of record OY978215.1, read on the forward strand.
GTGTTAAGTTATGTTATGTTAAGGTTTCATTGGTTATGTTTTCTATTCATAGGGTTAGTTTAGTCATGAATAAGTTAGTCCTGTATATCTCAGTGTAGACACCCATTGTTCAATTAAATGAGAAAAACCTTTGATCTCTCTTTCTCTCTCTACATTCTAACACGTACTACCACATTCCTTTGAATTTTCACAAAAGTACTGCACAAGCAATTAACCTGACCAGCATTACTCAAGAACAACTGTGTTGGTAGTGCACGTCAGAGAAATGTTGATCCATGCTTTTCGAATCCCTTAATGGGTTTTGAAGAAATATAATAGTGTACTTACAGTATGACTGCAAGAATCATGAACTGAGCTTCATTCGATGCTTTGACATTGAGAGAGCATAATAAGGCTTTGATGCAAAGAGGTCTACCCAATAACTGGGTGTCCCTTCTCTGGAACCAATACCTTATTTTCTATCCTATATGACTAAACTTGGCTATAATCCATAGTGCGTTAAAGTTATTCCTCAAAAACTCCACCAGCAATCGATGTATAGCTCTTGAGCATATCCTAAGAGTTTATTTCTGACATTACATTATGTTCCACCAACACTGCAATATGGCAGATTATAGCCATGCTCACAATTTCTTTTACTGCAGTTACTCTTCACAAATTTGGGCTGCTATGGCTAGGAAGAATGATTTCCAGAGCACTCCTTTCTTATCTAAAACCTTGGATGCTTAGTTTATGTAGTCAGAACTTACTTCTTTTTTTTTTGGGTAAATAGTCAAAACTTACTTGCTAGCACTGTTTTGAGATTATCCGTCTTGGCCACTGTCTACCATGTTTGGAGAGAAAGGAACAATCGGGTTTTCACCCAGAAAAGCATGGATGAGTCTGTGGTTATCAAAAACATACTCCCTCCATCCCATTTTTATTGTCGACTATTCCATTTTGGGTTGTTCCTTAATAAGTGTGTTTTGAAAAGTTAATGGGTAAAAGTTCGTACAATTATTATTTTGCCCTTTTGAAAAGTTAGTGGACAAAGAGTTAATGGTTAAAGTGGAGGATAATTTTGGAAAGTGGAGGTAAAAGTTGATGAAAAGGGGTAAAGTGGAGGTAAAATTTGATGTGAAAGGTGCAAACCTTTCAATGATGATGTCTCTTTAATAAGTTGAAATCACAAAGCAACACCTTTAAAAAGGGACAGAGGGAGGAATTGCTAGAGCTAAGAGCTTGTTTGTTTGTTATCAGGTGCTACAAGATGTATACCAGACTTAGACCTATGTTGGCTGTAGTACAAAAACTGACACTTTTGACAGAAAAACACTTTTACCATCATAACAAGCAACAGCCTGACATGTGGCTCGTCAGTGGTTGCGGGTATTCGAAGTTTACCGGCAGGGTTGGGGCCCTGCCTTGGAGGGGCTCTTCATTGCCAAAACATTAGCAACAGCCCAAAGTGTTTTGCTAAGTTATGGTGATTCGGTTGTTAATACCTTACATAAGATTATTAAGAACAATCTTCTCTTAGAAAGCGCCAAAAGCGTACATCTTCCACCTGGTTCAACGGGAAGGGAACAGTCAATTACCTTCCAAAATGTGCAGCCCAATGAAGGGCAGTCCATCCATTAATATCACGGAAATTTATGCTGATTCCAGAGTTGAGAACCGGATTTAAGGCCCACTCAAAGCCTAATCCAGCAATCATGTGTATTACCCCTTGCTCTTTCTTAGACAAGCAACAACCTGACTCATCACATTGTTCCTGCGATCTTGAAGAAAGCCGTTGTTGCAATTTGTCTTTTAAAAGTTCTTGCATAAGCCAATCCATTGTGCTAGATGAAGTCCAACTGCCCAGTAAAAGAGCCTCAATAACGTGGTCCCATGAATCTTCTCCAGTTCTCAATTTAACCCATTGATCATTTCCTGATTCAGTACCGTCCGCCTTCTGCATTGAAGTATTATATAAAAGCATTCGCACAAGCCTGACAAGCAACAGCAATTCTTCGGGACTCTTAGTCATTTCCTTCTGAGATGAACCACATTGAGCACAGCTAGTGGGCTGAACGCGGTACTCGAACTCTCTGACTTCACTGCAGGACTCCCTATTACCAGAAGTAATACAAAGAGTGACCTTTCCAGGAAGGTGTGGAGGAGCCAAGCAACTTATGACACCCTCTTGAATGATATGCACAGGAACTTCAATGTCACCAAACATACAAGTCCATGCACCTCCCGACGGATCACAAAGAAAAGACCCGACAACGACAACCTGCAGCAAACAACTTTGACTCAGTAATCTGAAGTTACTCCTGAAAACATTTGCATCTCCATAAGAGACAAGTTCAATCAGACATTAAAAAAAAAAGAGCATAACAGAAATCACTACATTGTATAACTAAAATGCCTGTCCTGGTGCTACGATCAGCTTTGTGTTTCTTCGGTGCCCTTTAACCAGAATTTTTACATCAAATGTGAACCACGATTTCTTTGGATTACAAAGTTCTTACTTAGTGGTTGGTGTATTCAAACCAGCGGTTCAAGATCACATGTTTTAAAGTCCTCAGATATGGAAAATCAGTTGTTTGGGGGCAAAAATTGCATGTATAGGTCTTGCAGCCCCTTTGGATTGTGAGAAAGGGCAAGATAAGAAAAAGAAGCACTTTCTCACCAAAATCCACCAAAAATGTTAACATTTTGTGACAAAGGGGAAGGAGACAATCAAAATTTTTCATTTTTGTACTTTTCTTACCAAATTACTCTATCCAAATGAGCGATTTGGCAAGAAACTTTAATCATTTCTTATCTTTTCTTATGAAACCCTGAATCCAAAGGGGCTGTTAGGCAATATCAAGTTCTTTCATGATATAAGCTTGACTTAATCAAACCAAAGAAAAACTACACAATGTAGTTTTCCAAAGCTTGATCAATTGAAAAGAAGTGTCGAGGGTTAGATGAAACCTTCATTTGGGATGGTCAAAAGTTTCGGCGGCTTTACTTCATCAAAAGAGCTCACAAAAGAAATCTTCAAATCTTCAAATCTTTTGCTTATAAAGATTTGAAAATAACAGATAATTTGGGAAGAATTTAATCTGAAGATTCTTCACCTTTTGTGACACCAAATAATTTTTTGAGGATCCCTATGGAGATTTAAGAATCCTCCTCATCTCTACTGATCCAAACCAAAAAAAAAAAAAAGTACAAATGAGGTATTTCAGATTCTAATTTCAGAGTAATGCCTGCAGTTAAGAAAATTTTGGAGGGCTTCCCTGCAACCAAAATAAATGTATACTCTTTGCCTCCTGAGGCTTTTCTGGATGCTTTTAGGATGCGGTTCATTCAAGACTTCAAGGATTTGGTCCTTCTGTCTGTTTAAATACTCCCAATGTTCCAACGCACTGGAAACTTTGAAAAAGCATTTTTCCAAATTTGGAACTTCAGTGAATCTTTTTTGATTCATGAACAAGATTGACATCCCAATTCCTCTTACTAAAGCAGGAATATAATACAACATGAGCAAACAAGCAAGAGGTAACACAAAGATGGTAGAAGGAATTACTCCTACTCGATTTAGTCTTATAAGCTGTGGCTTTGAAATAGGAAGAAGAGTCTAGGGGAATCACTTTCCTTGCCTGTCAGTTCTATAGGGTACCTATCTTGCTTCAAGGGAAGTTCCTAAGGGCAGTCTAAGGGTTTAGAGAGAAAGGAGCAACAGGACCAAAATAAATAAGAAAGCACGAAACAAGAACAGGAGAAATGAAAGAAGGATGCACTTAGCAGAACGATATACAAAGCATCTTACAGTGCATCAGCAGTTACCACATAACAACATTTTTAAAATGCTATGCAAATCAATAATAGCAGCAGATCAGCAACATGTTTGATCAGTTAGTAGTCCATAATCCTCACTAAAAAACTTGTAACTATTTGTTGAGTACGAATTGGCCAATAACATAAAGCAGATAAAGGACCACATAACCCTCTATATATACCAGATAATTCAGAGAAACCAAAACCCAACAAACTACCAACAACAACAAAGCTAACATGCTTCACTCCTACCCATTTGGAAGACATTGCTGGGAAAATGCCATGTCACCAACGCCTCCAAGAAACCAACATGTGAGAAAGGTCTCTGTAAATATAGAATTCCATGACACATACCTTTGTTGCCTCAGAGGCATAACACCATTCTGGGAATATTTCTCGAATAGTAAACTTCTGGTCTTGTGCAATGGTTAAGCTTGAGTCAGCCTCAAGATGCATCCCATTCGGACCTTGGTGAAACAGAGTTGTAAAGTAATCGGAGTTACTATAACCAACATCAGCAATGGGAGAATATGCAGGAAAATTCAAATTTTCAATTCCTTGAGACGACAATTTGGAAGATGGTAATGTCAAGGCGTTCTCAGTGCTTGATAGATATTTGTTGTATGTTGAATGTTGCAGATTTTTGTTGCGATCAGGAGTTGGGGTATCATCACACTTAGGAAGGTAAAGGTTACGTCCACCAATATTTATCCACTGATATCTTTCTTGCTCTCCTACGCGCTCATGCCTCGAGTGGGGAAGTACCATTCCCTGTCGAAAGAATGAACCCATAATGGAAAAGAAATAAATAGTAGCTTTACAACAAAGTAATGACTCCAAAAAATGGAAAGGCTTAGCATCTGCATGTGTTTGCACGTGATAAACGTTGATTTGATTTTGCAATCAATGACAAGGCATACTTTAATGGTGACCGCTGTGTCATTGGACAAGAACCAAGTACAATAACAAGCATGGACATGAATTCACTTTAAAAAGATAAAATAAAAGTGATAAAATGATAAAGACAATTGAACAGTACATTAGTATCTTTCTCACATTTTCATCTGAGGTGGGAAAAATTCCCTCTTGGGACTCAGCACCAGGTGAACTCGTATTGACACCCAGCATGTCTTTCCAAGATAAAGAGTCTTTACGTTCAACCATAACTTGTTGCGCCAATGAATGGGGATTTTGTTCTCTGTTGCCACCTGAAGAAAGTGAGAGAGAAAAAAGAAAAAAAAACAGAATGAAATGCAATATCCACTATCTTCCCTGCTTCTTGCTCATACTATATTTGAGAATCGAACAAAAATGGGGGGGGAGGAATGGGGAAAACAGAATCAAAACTACGCTTACAACAGCTAAACAGTGAATACATAGTCAGTCTTCGTGAAAACATGCATTACTGTGGTACAACATATATATGCGGCTCTCAAGGATATTCCCTTGGCCTTGTTTTGGTGTGGTTCTTTGCAATAAAGAAATATCTTACCAAACAAAAACGTGCATATGCCCTTACCATAAACCTTGACTTTAGTAGTTGTTGCCAAAAAACACATAGACAAGACAATGCGTTCAAACACAATGGCTCCCTATGTAGAATGCAAAACATCATGCAGATGATCCCAAACAAAGCCCAAAAAATATAGTACAAAAGTAAAATAAATTATTTCATTACTGCAAAAACATATGGCGGCATTTACAAATTCCAAAATCAGAAAGGTTACCCTCGTATATCATTATTACAAAGTGGACAGTAATAGTAAAAAAGAGATTCCCATGTTCCACAATCTTATAAACCTCAAGAAGTTAAGGAAATTTCTATCAGCTTATATATTAAAACCGTAAAGCTGAAACTATCAATCCAAAAACCCACTTAAAAAAGATAAATGAGTAGGGTCCTCTAAATAATTCTTCGTTTATCTTTATCCTTATGTCTAGAATCCTGCCAGACCTTCAGTAATGTGAAAACATGTGCCCAGGCATCTTGGTTGGATACCTAAGTGACAATTCTTTCCATGCAAAGCACCACTTAGAACGGATATGATGACAGACTAAGTTAATATACAGGAGGAGTACTGTTCAGATCATAACAAGTGTGAGGGAATAACAAATCAAAGATTTCTCTTTTAAATGTACTGACCACCAAATGACAAACCTGAGTGTTGACGCCACATAAGATCGTCTAATTCATCTAATGACTCGGTGGATCTGAATCTATCATTTATGATGTCTTCTGCATCATTTGAATTCTCATCCTCGTTGCAGAATGGACCAATTTCTTCCATGGTGTCATCAGTTAGACTTAATTGCATCTCAAGTCGTCGCAATGCTTGACTAACCTCAAGCTCAGATGAACCAACCACCTCCTCCTTTATTTCTATCATGCCTAGATGATCCATCCCATTAGTCTTGACAACTGCATCAGAACTAACTTCTATAGATCCTGGACTTTGATACAGTTCATGTAGTTCACTAATCATTGTAAGAGAGCCAGGATGCTGAGCAGTATAGGAGCTGGGGCTCTGACTGAGCGTAGAAGGGGATTCTGGTGACAGTGAAGTGGATCCAGAACTATGCCTACCCTGTAACTCATGAATACAACTGGAAATGTCAATGTTGAGGCTCAAGTTTGCACCATCAGCTCCATTTGTATGACTCTGAATTAATGCATCCAGAAACGAATAAAAAGTTGCTTGGGGCGATTCACAATTCATCCCCCATAAAAATAATATTTGGGCTTAATTGCCACTGTTAGATTAGTGGTTAAGTAGCAGTAATGAAAAATCTTTTACATACACAGAATTTAACATCCCCCGTGAAGAGTGGCAATTTGAAGCCCAGGGAGTTTTAAAGCTTAGACATGGAATACAATCTCCTTAGGCTAAACAACTCTTAGACGAAGAGAAAACTACCTAAACCGTGTACAATGAGTTGGTAGTAAAGAAATGTAAGTTGAAAAGGTAAAGCAAGAAGGTTATGAGGTACAAACATGTATATTTGTCATTAGATCTACCTTGTCTCCAATCAGGTTCAAGAAATTTACCTCATTAATCTCTCTGTAATGAACAAGAACAATGTGCTCATACTGCCTGCCAAAATCCCAAAAAATAACAGATATACAATTTAAAACGAGAGAGAACATAAAACGAGATGCAAAATGGAGGGGTAAAGACAAAATGCGATAAAATATTCATCAGAAACGTAGAAAACAGGAAAAGCAAGAGGAATCACTCTGATACATTGGTCAAAAGTAATCCCTGTCAATAAATTACCTATATCGAAGTTACATAATGTAGAAAACCTAAGCATGTCTACTACTACATCAGTACATCTCTAGAGAAATGTTTCGAATAAAGTTCTAAAAGGGAAGTAATATACAGTCAACAAAGAGATGCAAAGTGTACTCACGGATCCAGCATCCAATAGCTACGCCTCTGAAAATGTGAATTTTCCTCCCCATGTGCATAGTAACAATTTAAAGCTTCAACATTTCCAACCTAGTCACACAAAAACTATTAAGTTAATGACTTTTCTCAGTCTGAACATCAGCTAAAGAAACTCCACTGCACTTGGCGCAATTCCTACTGCATTAGCACACTTCACAGACAGGTAAAAAGTGTAGTCAGTGTATCACGGTATTACCGTATTCGAGTAATAACTGTTAAAGTATTGTAGTCCCACATTGCTTGGGGATGGAATGGGTGATCACTTACTATATGTTGGGACCTCTCCACTCATTGCCAATTGGTTCTGAGTTGGATACAAAGTTTCCACAATAACTTTTTAGATGTATACAGTAACAACATGAACCTTTCTGAATTCTCCTTTATGCAATAGCCAAACAATGACAAAACCATGCCAATTGATAAGATACTATTATACAGGTCAGCTTTCTCTATTGGATAAGGATTTAATAGGGAGGAGCATGGAATATGGATAATTTTGCTAGTGATAACCAAATGACAGAAAATTTGTGACACTATCTTACAAGAACATGAGAACAACTGTCTCTACAAAAGCAAATGCCTTAAAAACAATGAAAGACCAGGAACGTAGAAAGGATGGTCCGTTGTCGTTATTGTTATTTATCATTCATATCTTCCTTTCAGTCGAAGGGGACAAACCGAAGTACCAAAATGTGAAGTGGTTACGCAACATGAAGTTTTTCTTGTGGACATTTAACGATGTCAACAGATAAAGATGATAGGAAAGTCCTCATCCAAATGTAACACATTAACAATCCATAAACCTAGCACCCTCAAATTATGAAAAGAAATTGATATTGCATTTCTGACTTGACGTGCCAAAAACAACTACTATACCCAACCCATAACATGTCTAGCGCAGGTTGTTTGCATCATATGTAGTGTTATCTATAAAAATAACAATAGGCCAGTTTGCACCAAAAATATATCATCACATTGTGACATTTGTAGTGTTGAAAGATTATAATCGATATGTATTCTTCTCACTAGGAGGCACAATATATAGACTGTGTACAAGATAATTTAGGAAAGGAATTAATAAGGAAATTGCTACCTACCTAATTAGACTAATTACAATCTTCCTAATTGCCTAATTGATTACAACATGTGTATTACAATACTTCTTTCCTTTTCAACACTCCCCCTCAAGCTGGAGCGTATACATCGTACACTCCAAGCTTGCGACAAATAGAATCAATGGAAGCCCTGGGAAGAGCCTTCGTGAAAATATCAGTAAGTTGAGAGCCTGAAGGAACGAAAGGCGTGCTGATCTCTTTAGACTCCACTTTTGACCGAATGAAATGACAATCAACTTCAATGTGTTTGGTCCTCTCGTGGAATACTGGATTATTAGCAATGTGGATAGCAGCCTGATTATCACAATATAAGGGAGTTGGACCATGTATTGGAATCCCAAACTCATGTAGAAGAGTACGCAACCAAGTCAACTCACAAGTGGTATGAGCCATTGCTCTATACTCTGTTTCGTCACTAGAATGTGCTACAACTGACTGTTTCTTACTTTTCCATGTCACAAGATTGCTACCTATAAATGTGCAATAACCAGTGGTAGAACGACGATAACCAGGAGATCCTGCCCAGTCAGCATCCGTATACCCTTCAATACGAAGATGTCCAGACGCTTTGTAGAGAAGTCCACGCCCTGGAGCATTTTTAAGATACTTCAAGATACGAATCACAGCCTCCATATGAGAAACTCGAGAACAAGTCATAAATTGACTAACAACACTGACTGCATAGGAGATATCGGGTCGAGTGATAGTGAGATAAATAAGTTTACCCACAAGTCTCCGATACAGCTCAGGATCGTCAACCAACTCACCATCGTCAGGCATAAGTTTATGATTAGTCTCCATAGGAGTAGCTACAGGTTTAGAACCAAGATAACCTGTATCTTTCAAGAGATCGAGAGTGTATTTCCGTTGTGATAAACTGATGCCTGTTTTAGAACGAGCAACTTCAATGCCAAGAAAATACCGAAGCTTGCCTGGATCCTTGGTGAGAAAACTAGAACAAAGGTGACGAATCAATACCTGAATCCCATCATTGTCACTCCCTGTAATGACAATATCATCCACATAGACTACGAGAATCACAATACCACTGGTGGTCCTTTTAAAGAAGACAGAGTGATCAGCTTGACTTCGTGTCATACCATGAGACACGACGGTACTACTGAATTTATCGAACCAAGCCCGGGGAGATTGTTTGAGGCCATAGATAGATTTGCGAAGACAACACACAGACTCCCCTTGGACTCAAAACCGGGCGGTTGAGCCATATAGACTGTTTCAGAGAGATCTCCATGAAGAAAAGCATTCTTGACATCAAGCTGATGGAGAGGTCAATCAAGGTTGGCTGCAAGAGATATAACAATGCGAACAGAATTGAGTTTGCCAACCGGAGAAAAAGTCTCAGTGTAGTCAAGCCCATAGGTTTGGATGAAACCTTTGGCCACAAGACGAGCTTTCAGACGATCAAGAGTACCATCAGGATTGTGTTTGACAGTAAACACCCAACGACAACCAACAATATGTGCTCCAGAAGGCTTGTGAACAAGATCCCAACTATGATTCAGTGACAAAGTGCGCATCTCTTCTTCCATAGTTGAACGCCATCCAGGATAAGAAAGAGCCTCCTGATAAGACTTAGGAACAGTAACAGAGGACAGAGACACAGAAAAAGCGCGAAAAGAGGGAGACAAACGATCATAGGACACAAATTGAGAGATAGGATGGGAAGTGCATGAACGAATACCTTTACGATGAGCAATAGGAAGATCGAGAGTTGGATCTGGAGACGCTTGAGGAGATAGTGTGGGCACAGAAGCTGTATCTGGAGTTTCAACAGGAGGAGCATCAGCAGAGGAACGTCGAACATATACCTTTGTCATCGGTGGTCGAGTAGCAGTCTCAGGAAGACCATGGTCAGCCATTAAAGGAGCAATCTTAGGAAGACAAGGTGGTGCCAACAAGGGTGGTGTCAACTGAGCACCCTCAAGAGAATAATATGGGATATTTTCAAAAAAGGTCACGTCAGCACTTACAAAGTGCTTTTGTAATAAGGGACTAGAACACCTGTATCCTCTCTGTGTCAGAGAGTAACCCAGAAAAAGACATTTATAAGAACGCGGATCAAGTTTATCACGACCTAGAGAGAGATTATGAACAAATGCCACACAACCAAAAAGTTTTGGGGGGAGAATATAAAGATCCTTGTCAGGAAACATGACCTGATAAGGAATTTTGCCATGCAAAACCCGAGAAGGGGTGCGATTTATTAGATAATTCGCAGTAAGAACAGCATATCCCAAAAAATGTTTTGGAACATTCATGTGAAGCATAAGGGCAGGAGTTACGGCTAATTGTTAAAGAAGCAACGTGTCCACGTGTCCATATCGTGTCGTGTCCGTATCCCGTTTTTTGTGTCCGTGCTTCTTAGGTTGCACCACATGGTCCAGTAACCTTCACTCACCAAGCGATGTAGGACAATTACCCGCTTAAGCACGTCAACCTCCTCAAGCTCGTCTCATGTGGGACCCGCCAAGCACGACAAGCTCCTCACTTGTCGGGCCACCCAAGCATGTTTCCTCGTGGGACCCGGCCTACATTTCCGATTGGTGCTAGCTCTAATACCACCTGTGACGACCCGCCCCAACTGACGTGCTAACTTTTAGCTTAATCACGTGGCTCAAAAGGTTAACCTCAAGTTAATAGTAACTGGTCGGCCTCACCTGATATACCATACAAGACTTTTGTAATTTCCCAACGTGGGATGTTACAGAAAGTATCAAAGTATCATCTACAAAAGCAAAATTCAGCATATTCACGTTACAAACATGTTGGGAAACTATTCAATGGTTGATAATAGATGAAAACATACACTATCGAAGTGCTATTGAACCTATGGTCCCTTTACTTCAGCTGGTAGAAGGACCACATAGATTCTCATAGCATAAGCAAAACTCACATCTAACTTAAGAAGAAATCTCAAAAGGAAAATGAACGGACTTTCAAATGGTGCATTCAGGCGCAAGTGAGGGATGACATACAAACATGATCACCAGAACATTATATGTCGCATAGAGAAGACTGCAAGGTTGAAGCAGACGAGACAAATATGACTTCACATAAGTCCTAATTTGTATATCAGGATGCCAAATGCATGCCCTTAAAAGTCTAGCATCTTTTTAGATGAGTGCTCGTGACGACTATATTGACACTTTCATTACAAACCTTGAGACGCTCATGTGCTTCACCAACAGTTCTCCCATCTTTCTTTTTACGCCAGCTATGACCATCTTTACGGAAAAATCGAAGGACCCTCTTGTTAAACAGAAAAAGAGATCCACCTATCCAAGAATTCAGTGAAATGGAAATCATCAACCATAACCATAACATGCACATATAAATACGCTTCAATTCCATGTTGCACTGATACAGCAGAAAAGAAAATTACTTGCTGGTTTTTTAGCTGGCTCATGGGTGAGCTGGTCTTCCGTATGATTTTGAAGAATAAAGAGCACTTCTGCAGGCTTTAGCCAGCGGGTATGAGCTTCTCGAACCAGATCATGAAGATCATAACCTGAAATTGGACAGGAAAACAGCCATAAAAATCTTAATTTGCAACTTCCCTTTTTCTTGGCACATCAACGGCTGTGATAGAAGAGATTTACTAGGGGAAGAACAACACAAAGGTGGGGAATCAGGTCAAAGCTTGCTAAATGCATCAGAAAACAAAGCTCAACAATGCCCGCGAAAATTTGTATTGCCATGTTTTTTCCAGCAACATGCCACACACACGGTTGACAATGAACCATAGTATGCAGCCCAAAGACTATTAGATATTGTTTGGTATGCTGAAATGATATTGTGAAGGAATAGAATGGTCTTTCTTTAGCCTCCCCATAGAATGGCCAAACACGTAATTCGGTGGATGTCAGGATGATGAGTCCACTCCAAATATGATTCTTTTAGCTTGCTCCTAGGTCTCTGGAGTTAAACTCCCGAGATTAACTCTTATGGGGCCAGTCCATACAGGCATTGTCCCGGCTTTAGGCCCCGCTAGTGGATGGTAGAATTGGTCACAAGATTAGTTGAGGTGTGCGTAAACTAACCCTGACATCCCGAATTATCAAAAAAAAAATATTGTAAACCAAAAGTTGGAATAATCATTTCAAGAGCATGATTTCATTCCTGCCATTTTTCCAGTGAACCAAACATTATTAATGGAATACACATAATTCACCGATTAGAACTCCCAAAAAACTGGCAATAAAACAAACAAACGAACAAACATAGCTTCCCCATTTCCACCCTAAACAAAATCTACTCTAATTGCAACACTTAAAAGAAAAGACACAGAAGCAAAACAGTAAAAAAAGCTTAAGTTTTCTGGGTGCGTAATTTTTGTACACTAACAAGTTAAGCAAGTAAAGAACAATTGAAGCATAGCAGGGCTCACCTGATTGAGTCATGTTTGTACTCTATGCGAATTGGGATTTCACCAATCGTATCAGAAATCACTTCAATCGTCTGCAATTCAATTTGCTCTGAGACTTATCGACTTCAAAAGAAATTAGGACGAGAGAGAGAGAGTGAGAATTTGAGTTGAAAAGAACATCGTATTTGAAAAGGTTCAGCGTCTAAAATGGAAAAGACGATGAAGAGACGACGAAGGGGATGTCGATAAAAGATTTTATTGATAACAACGAAATTAATACAGTGACAAATATGGTTATCTCGTCCTAAAGAAAGACAATAACTAATCGGAGGTCTAGATTCATAAGTCTTCACATGAAGGGGAGGTAATTGGTAATTGAAAATGTTTAATTTTTGGATTAATCATAGTCTTATGTTGAAATCATAAAAATATAAATCAAAGTTCAAAAAATGATTTCTAAAAAGGCAATAATAAAGACGAAAAAATGAATGTTTGATATTTTTTTTTAATCTTTAATAATGCTTTCTTTATTTTGGTCGTAATTTTTTACTTTTTGAACTTCTTTCATTGAGATGAGTTGGCCAATCACAATCTGAAATGTTTAAGTTTATTCTAACGGAAATTTCAAAAAAGACGAAATTAATACAACAATATAAGTTTTAGGAAGAACAATCACATAGTCAAATAATGCGTGTAAATGCAATGAAAGTGGAATGTAAACGTGAAAGTATATTATTGGTAACTCTTATATAATCATTAAATACGCAGTCAAAACAGAATAGTCGAATAAGAACATCTTTGGATGCCATCTATAAGCATTAAAATTTCACCAGAAGAAAGATTGAAAGTGAGACCCACCGAGAATTGAAAATAGGAGGTGAAAGAAACGGAAGGTGTATGGGAAATTTTTACCAAGTTATAACTTTTAGATTGTTTCTTTGAGTTGAAAATTTCAAAGAGATAAGAGAATTACACTGAAAACATCTAATCAACTTTTTATTAATTGACACCTCGTAAACAATGTTTTGTTTATATTTTCCTTTGTTGTTTTGTTTTCAAAAAAAACTATGAGTGGCCGCCGGGATGCAAGTAAAGTATTTGCAAGGAGCAACTATAAAAGAGCATTTATATTCTTTGAAGCTCTCTCAATGCATTTTTATTCCTTTTATACTGAATTTTTTTTTTTTATATCTTTTGATTTTTTATTTTGATTTTAAAAAGAAAGGAGTATGGAGGGAACTGTGTGTTTCTACTTTCTCCGATTTGATTAATTGCTAAAAAGTTCTCAAGAAAATATACTCGTGACTTGTACTAATAAACTATAAACTCAGCTTCACTTTAGTTGTTAAAGCAAGTAGGAGTATTATTTTAATTAACCCATTAATTATTTGTGAATGTGATGGCTATGCCTATAGGGATGTTCCTGCAGACCTTAGGTGACGTAACAAGTACTCCATTTCTTCAAGACCCCAACCGAAAAGTAGGTTTGCTCTTTCACCATGAGAAAAATGGGATGCCAAGCTAGCAATCATACAAGCAAGTACTGACGCATGGGCGGGCTAGTCCGGGCGGTCGCCCTATCCAAATTTCATAATTACAAAATAAGTATACCTGCTTAATAAATTTATTTTATAGTATTTGCCAAATACACTATAATCCTATGTCCGTCCCTACAACTATATGGAAAAGAAAAAAAGAAGCACATTATGAAAATGCACAGAATAGAAGTACATGACGATTGAAGGTATGTCTATAAGACTATAACAAATGGGAACGCCATATTAAAGGAATCTCTAAGTTGTGGCTTACACCGTCTGGTTGTACCCATTGACTTTTAAGGAAGAGGTTTAGGGTTTGAGCCTATAAAGAAATTTCGAACTCGCACTCCTTTAACCCTCGGTGATGTATAAAACAAAAAGGAATATTCTCTGAGTTTTTTTCATAGACGCACAAAAAAGGTCAAAAACAGGATAAATGATGAGATCGAAGTGATTCATTAGTACCATGCATCTCAAAAAACGTGAAAAATATGGGGGACACTAGATACATGACAGATGTATGGACCTGGTTTTTCTTGCATTATACTCAAGTGCTATTGTTTAAGGAACATTCAAATTTGAGTTTCCATTTTTGGGGAAGGGGCAATGTTGGAACATGTTTTGTTGTCACGTGGTACATAACCAGAGCGCTTTACAAGATGATTGGTTGGTAATGGTTAAATTACTCTCCACATAATTTACCAGAATTTGATTTTTAGGATCTGACTACATGAAAGAAATTTCTACTAAATCCTCTAGTCCTGGCATGGATACCTTTGACCGAACCAGTTAGGGGATTAGTTTAGTTGCACGTAAGATGATCAAGACATTATTAACCATCAAAACGAAAAAGAAAAACATATAGAGTTTTTCTCAATATGTGACAAAGGATGTGGAGCGCAATTCAAAAAAAAAAAGAAAAAAAAAAAAAAAAACCCCTCAAACTTTGACCAATGTCTCATAGACTCCTGAACTTCAATAAACTTCAATTATACTCTCAAACTATCACTCTATTAGAGCATCTCCTACCCATCTCTCACTCTTTCTCCATTTTGGAGACTCAAAAAATTATATTTTATTCAAAAAGCAAATATGGAGAATGAACAACTCCAACCCCAATTCTCCATTTTTCATCTCTCAAATTTCCCTCCAAAATTTTGCTCCCAAAATTCCTCTCCAATGCTTTTCCCTTCGGTAATGGTAGCATTACACCACCAGTAATATGATGCAAGTGCAACTAGATTTTTAATTTACTTTTTGTACTCTATAATTTCCATTTTTTTATGAACAAAAAAAAATTCTGAGAGTTGAAATGGTTTGAATTTTTTTTAAAGTTATTTCAAAGTGTAATTATACCTATGTAATATTAGGCTCATTTTGAAGATACTATTAATATCTTTTCAATGATATGAATTTTATAAAAATTGAGTGTATAATTTAAAAGTTATATGTCATTCAAGAAAATTTAGTAAAAAGAAATTAGGATATAGTTGGTATTATAATTTGTTATCAACACATCCAAATGAAAAATTGGTGATTTTAAGTAAAAAGGAGAAATGGAGATGGGTCTCCATTTGGTGGGAGATTCTCCAAATATGGAGGATGAGAGTTGAGTCTCCAAAATGGAGAACCCAAATGGAGATGGGTTGGAGGACATGGATTCTCTAAAAGAGAAATTTGGTTCTCCAAAATGGAGATTTGGAGATGGGTAGGAGATGCTCTTAGTCAATTTACCCCCTACCATCCAAATCCATCAAATTGATAACGAAATTTACTAACGGAATTATTTTTTCCGTTATACGCTAACTTGGGCTTCTCTCTTACACACAAACGCGCCATCCTATGCACAGATCGCCGTCGTCGTTGTCTTAGAGGCCTTCGACCTCGACCATGGACCAGTAGTTAAAGTGGAGAGATAGGCTATACACGTTTATTTAAAGCACAATGTATTGTAGAAAAGGAAGAGAGGGTTCTAGAAAAGGACATTTGCAAAGAATCAATTACTGAATAAACTATTTAAATGCAAGAAACTTCTCAGGTAGTAGATAATAGTAAATCCCACAAACCTAGGCCACACCTCTTCCCATGAAGCTCTGCAGCCACGATAGCGCCTCGCAGTGCTGGAATTTGTTATGTAAAGATTCTGCAATTTCGAGCCACCGAAAGTCGATAGGAAACCGATGGATGAAAATGATGACGAAACATGAGAATTGGTGAAACAGCAGAGGCATGTATATGTACATGTAGCTGATGATGATGAACGACAGAGCGTCGTATGATGCTTTCAAGAGTTAATTAGCCTCATGTTCAGTCTGCACTTTCTTCATTGGACTAGTATATCAAGTTGATATGGGGTACAGTTAAAAAAAATAAAAATAAAAACCAAAGAATGCGCGATATCTCTCCAACTAATACATCAAATTTACGTGTGGGGGCCACTTAGAGTCCGATGAGATCATCAAAGCTGTTCATTTTCTAAAATTACAGTCAAGTTGATTGTAGATATTAAAATATAAGACCGATAACTTAGCCGTACGATGCTCTCACATTATAGGAGTTAATTTATTGACCTCGTGCTCAGTCTGCACCTGCTTGGTCCTGTTATTTTAATTGTTGTGTCAATTTTTTAATCGAGATCTTGAAGGAAATTTGAAAGACAACTTGCACTAATTAAGTCCATTCTTTTAAACTAGATTTGAAAACATATGTGCAGAGTATAATTTGAATGAAGGATGAATTGTGAGCGCGGCCGGGAGAGAGAATTGGATTGCAGTCCTTGAATTGGCATGAGTGTCTCGATCAGACTTTTTAATCAAACGATAACATGTGACTAGGGGTTAGATTAGAGATTCTTTTTGTGGATTTAATTTTTTTTTTATCCTCTCTTTTTTTTCACCCTCTTATTATCCTCCCTCCTATTGGTTGAGGTAGTGTGACAAAGCTGAAAGCGGTTATGTAAAGGAAAATGAACAAGGAAATAGAATAAAGTTAGGCTAAACTAGGCTTTCATGACGGAAATAATAATCAACGGATTGAGTGAACGAGTAAGGAAAAAGATAAAAAAAAACAGAAAATCTAGGTGCCCATAATGGATACCCAGAAACTATCCAGAATTTACAATGAAGGGGCTCAAAAGAAAATGTAAATCGCTGGGAAATTACTCCATGTTCATATCCGAAATGCCATTGCCAAATTTGGGAACAACAGTACTGTGGCATCAAATATGTGTTGTCTTTTGACCCATATGGCCGTTGGTCAAAGCCTAAAATTTAGGAGTTTCCTCCCCCTTTCGGATCTTAGTTTCGAAACTTTCTTAATTCTTGTGGAGCAAGTTCCTACTCGCTCCTCAATAAATACCTTTAATTTGAGAAACAAAGCTAACTGGTATTTCATTTTCATCGTTTTTCAACGAAAGTCGCTATTCGCAACGACAAGTCTTGAAGTCCAGCACCAAGCGCATGCAATAGTAGAGGGCCTCCTCTACCAACAGTGATTAATGTGCAGGTTAGCTATGACACATGACATGAGTAAACGTCTTGAAAAATAAGGAAACAAAGCTCTCCGTTAGCGGGCAGTGAGATTGAGCTCCTAGCCTCCTATAATTAACTGAGGTATGCGTAAGCTAGCCCAGACAGGGGCGGAGGGAGAGTCGGGTTGGGGTGTGCCCTAGCCGCCTTGCACTTTTTAAAAAATAAATAAATAAATTTTTTTGTCGGTTGAGATCTCCCAAGTTCCCAGTGGATGATTTCCGAAATCGTATATGATTTTCGAGATTTGATAATGTTAGATATTTGGCACTTTCCGGGGTTGTACAAAAACCATCATTCGTATATTTATTTTGAATTGTAATGGGTAGATTTTTTTTTTAGGGGGTAGTTGCTCGCTCGATGCTCCTCTCATTATCTGCGCCAAATTGACCGCTGCAAGGTAAAATGCATTGCACAATATATCATGCATATTTTTAAATAAAAGATTATATTTCTGCATGTTTGCATTTCCAATAAAACTCTCCGAAAATTCGCTTTCCATACTCATATAAATATATTGAGATGAAGAAAAAGATTTTCTTTTAAAAATCACCGAAAATTTTGTTTTCCATATAATAGATATATTTATATCAACCGTCGATTTCTTCTTTTATATCATACCATATTTGCATCTTTGACAGATTATTATTCATTTGTTTTTTGGAAAGCATCACATAGATATTGTTTTGGATGGGGGCGGCATTTGTCCTATATTAGTTTATTCTACACGACTTCCTTTCTTGAGAAGATCTCTTAACTTGTTTTTGGAAAAGAAATCAAAGAGATGTTTTGTTTTATTGGTGGAAAGGATCACCGAAAGTTTTTGTTTGGGGGCACAAGTATAGGCAATTTCTTTGCTTATATATATGGGAGCATGCATCTTAATAAGTGAAGCACATATATTTTTTTTTACGAAGGAAGAAATCTGTAATTGCCGAAAGGAAGAAAGCTCCTTCATTTTGTTTGCTAGCATGGAGTCCACGTTGATTCATTCAATAAAGATGATGAACTGCTAGCTGTGCTTTTTCTATTAAAATTTCCATTGTGCATTACTTCTCTCAAGGAGCACTTTTCATATTGTGGAGCCCTCTTTCTCTGGTAGTTCCTCCTGGTGATGATGAACGACGGTGATGGTGTACACTCTCAGGTAGAACTCTAGGCCTGCACACTAAGCAAACCGTTAGCACCAGACCGGACCGTTGAGTCCGGAATGGCACTCCGACGGTCTTGTAAGTAAGAGAAGAAGATGAAGTGCAGTAGATTTAGGGTTGTAGAGTGAGTCGCGCGCGTACCTCTAGTAGGAAACGAAGTTCACCTTTTATAGGCGAGCCTTGACTTGTCCTCCAAGTACAGCCGTGCCCGTCACGTGATATAACCGCTCGGCTGACGTCACGATGACGAGCCCGGAGGAATATACTGCATGCACATGCTCCCAGTAAGGTCCTGACGCGTGTCATAACCGTCACCTGTCACGATCACAGTTTGTTACGAGCACATGCCGCCTTAACCGCTATGCTGACTCAGGACCGAGTTTCTCGGCATGTTATCAGCATCACGAAGTCGGTTAAAGTCACTCCTCGGGTATGCCCCGAGGCCTTTTGATATTAGCCATGAAAGGCCACAAATGAATTAGATGTAGGATAGGTCTCGGCACTTTGCCGAGGCAGTGGGCCGAAGCCCCACTATGCTCTTTTTGAGTGCGTTGATTCGTAATTCCGAAGAGTCCCTCAATGTTAGTATCTCGGTGACTACAAAGAGGTGTCTCTTGTCGATTCTGCGTATAAGCAAGGTGCTCGGTATATCCGGACCCCTACAATAGCCCCTCGAACCCTCCGTGCGGATTATTTCCCACACGAGGGGTTGAACATTCGGGTACCGAGCGGGTTCCGATCCGAGCCCCATTCCTCGAGATAAAGCCATCATTAGATTCCCTGCATCGCCGAACTTCTACCCATCCGGAGCCCGCCACGTGCCCCCTAAGACTAGGGTTTCAGTGGCGACGTGACAACTGTAGTCACGTCATTCCTATTGCACGCCGTTTCGCTGACGCATCGGATGGGAATTGCTACGGTGCACCGTGTCAGACGACACGTGTTCGACATTGATAAGCTGAGAGCACGCCGTACCGGATTCTTTACCGTGATCTTGTACGTTTCCCGCCCAAGCTCACCGGATTTCGAAATTTGCCCTTCGCTATAAATACCGAGATGAAGAAAGAGAAAACGTTTTCTCTCTCTACCTTCTTGCAACCAGACGTTCTCTCTCTAGAATCCTTCGAAGCTTTTTCGCGAATCGAAGTTGTTGCAGCAGATTTTGCTTCGTATCTTCAGGTAAAACTTCATCTCAACCTTATTCCTGCACCTTCTGCTTGTTTTCTCGCGTTTTGTGAAGTTTTTTCGAACTTTTTTCTGGGTTTTTGCGGGTTTTCTGGGTTGAAGATGAACAGTCATCTTCAACCTGTTCTTGAGGTTGAAGATGGGGCCGAAAGTCCCAATTTGTAGAGATTCTCCTTTCGGTACAGCGCCGAGAGACATTACTTCACACTTGCACGTTGGTATGAGATCTCAAGAGTCTGGTTGGCCGCCGAGAGATTGGTTGTTCGGTTCTGGTTTTAGGACCCTGCACATAGCTAATGGTCTGTTACCATGTGTTCTTCTTGTTAGGTCTGGCGCCACCAGTTATCGAGATTTCATCCGACAACGAGAGTTCAGGATCCGAGACTTCTAGTACAGCTGCTTCTCACATCGCCTACCTGATTCATAAGTACAGTGCCCCAAGACCGAGAGCCCAAAACCGGTGCCGAGAGATCGTTCCAATGGATTACGATTTTAGCAAACCCTTAGATGAGAGGCCCCTTCAATCCATTCCACCGAACCCCTCCCCCGTAGTAGAAGAGCCCGTAGACTTGGAGGATGAAGAAGAGGGCTCGGATGGATTCCTGAGAGATAGTGACGCTACCGAGTCGGAGGATCGCTCGGAATGGGGACCTTCCACAACCGCAACGACCACAAGCACCGAGCATGCGACGAGCATTGGCTCCGAGCAAGATGCTGATGCTGCGGCGGAAGTTGAGCAGGCTATTCTAGCCGAGATAGGCGTCGTTGGATCCGGAGACAATGGTCCGTCAGACTGGGCTTCGGGAAGCAAGAAGAAGAAGGATCCGACGTGTCCCTACCTCCAATACTTCACGAACGGTGAGGTTGGGTACAGCATGTTCGCTAAAAAGTATGACATTCCGGAGGGGGTGGTGGTGACCCTTATTCCGAAGGGGATGCAACCGAGCTACGGTCCCAACCATTTGATCGTTCCATTGATGGCGATCACAGAGGGTGGTGTCCGGTTCCCGATGAACATCTTCATCCGATCCGTACTAAACACTTATCACCTTTCTCCCGACCAATTAACCATAAACAGCTACCGAGTGATCAATTGTGCGTATGCGCTGAAGCAGAGGGATAACCTCGATCTTCGGGTCTGGGATTTGTTTGACCTGTACGCCATGTCTCGGAATGCCACGTTCGGAAGGTACTTCCTGATGACGAGACCGAAGAAGAAGCAGATTGTTGAACATCTCCCCGACTCCGACCATTTTCAGGATATTTGCGTTATGGTTTCGGGGAATTATTGCTTGCCACTCACCGGGGATCCGTTCCCCGTACCCACTCTTCGGGGTGACGAGAGTTAATATTCTTCGATACTTATTTTCTTTATGCTTGTAAATAGCGTTTTGTTGCAATTTTCTGACTTCTGTGTTTTGCAGGTCCTTCTCCGATCACTCGACGATTGAAGGGTCTTGCCAGCTCCGAGAGAGCTCAAGCATTATATCAGTGTTCGGGACGGTCTTCACCTGAGCTCTTGAACTATCTGCCGACTTACAGGTGTTGGTTGAAAAAGAAGCCAGCTAGAGCTCGGAGGCCGAGAAAAACGAAGAGAACTACCGAGACCCTGATATCTGCGCAGCAGAGAGCTGATCTGGAGGCTCGGCCCATCAGCGAATTCCGAGGAAAAGAGAGAATCCCCGTAGACCGCACCTCTCTCGATCCTTTGAACTCAGAAGAAGACATGGCACCACCGAAGATTGATCTCGCGGCAAAGCTGGCCGAAATGACTGCTAAGAGCAAGAAAGCTCCAACGAAGAGGAAGGAGAAACCGAGCTCGGCGTCTCCACTTGCAACGGGTTCGTCTGCCGGGCGAAGCCGGGTTACGATATCTGAAGATGAAAGGCCGGCTAAGAAGCCGAGGGACAATACCACGGTTTTGGGCGACACCGAAGGGCTGTCTTCTGGAGTGGATCAGCCAAGTGATAAGAATCCGGAGATCGAGGTGCTATCAAGGGTATGGTCTCCGGCTTTGCTAAATGCCGAAGGAAGGAGCATCATGACCACTGACAGCATCAACGCTGACTCTCGGCTTGGTCTTGGGCTCCTTGAGGGTTTGGCCTTGAAGAACGATATGGCCCGGGTTCCGAGCAAGTTAGAGGATAATCTCTACCACTGCTCCTCATTGATAGTGCAGGTAAGCCTTCGTACCCGAACTCCTGAATCTTGTATTTGAAATACTTGTTTACCAACCTTGTTTTTTCTTTTTGTTTTTATATTCACAGACCGGACAGTCTATGCTGAGGCTGCATGATCAAATGTTGGAGCTCAACGGTGCGGCCAAGAAGTATAAAAGCCGAGCAGATGCTGCTCTTGCTAAGGTACAGACGGCAGAGAGCCATGCCGAAGAGCTCCGAGGCGAGAATGAGAGGCTGAAGAGAGAACTTGCGGAGTGGAAAGAGAGGTCCGACCGACGCGTGGAGAAAGTGAGAGCCGAGCATCAGAAGGCTTTGGAGGAGGCTAAACAGGAGGCTCACAACGCCGGTTTCGCCGAGGCCGGAGAGGCATATGCTGGTGATATCCTGAAGCTCGTGAAGGATGGCGAGCAGAAAGGCTTCGGGAAAGGGTACCTCCATTGCTGTGATGTTTTCGGTATCTCTTCCGAAGACCCAAGAAGGGAGGTTCCTGAAATCCCTGACTCTCCAATGGCTGAGGATACGCCGGAGGATGAAGAAGAAGCTGCGGATGACGGTGCTCCCATCTCCGAGAAATCTGATGATATAGTAAACAGTGATAAAACTCCGCTTGAGAGTACGGCGGAAGAGACCGTCATTCTCACCCCTTAGTATAGGGATTTCTGAGACTTTGAATTTTTAATGTTTTGTTTGGACGGATCCGAACTCTTGGATTTTGCCGTTCCAAAGGTTGTAATATTTTAAAATAGGGTTTTGCAATGGAGATGGCACCGAACAAGTACCACCCCGCCATGCTCCTGTTTCACCGAAGTGGTGAAATTGTTTTGATTTCAATGCTTTTGAATGGATGATTTAGCTTTTTCATATATGGATGTTTATCGTTTGTATGCAATATGATCCTTCTTACGCTTTATAAGAAATACATCCAACCAATAGCCCCCGCTCGGTTCTGGTCAGAGGGAATAGTTACTCGGATTGGAACCGAAGCAATCATGTTATGGAATGAAATTTTCCAACACTTGGTAAAATTGTCCTCTGATAGCCCCTGCTCGGTTCTAATCAGAGGAAATAGTTGCTCGGATTGGAACCGAAGCGACACGAAATATAATGAAAATTTTCCAACTTGGAAAAAATTTCCACTGATAGCCCCTGCTCGGTTCTAATCAGAGGAAATAGTTGCTCGGATTGGAACCGAAGCAACACGAAATGGAATGAAATTTTTCCAACACTTGGAAAAAATTTCCACAGATAGCCCCTGCTTCGGGATTAATCTGAGAAAGTAGTTGGTCGGATTGGAACCGAAGCAACACAAAATATAATGAAAATTTTCCAACTTGGAAAAAATTTCCACTGATAGCCCCTGCTCGGTTCTAATCAGAGGAAATTGTTGCTCGGATTGGAACCGAAGCAACACAAAATGGAATGAAATTTTTCCAACACTTGGAAAAAATTTCCACTGATAGCCCCTGCTCGGTTCTAATCAGAGGAAATAGTTGTTCGGATTGGAACCGAAGCAACACGAAATAGAATGAAATTTTTCCAACACTTGGAAAAAATTTCCTCTGATAGCCCCTGCTCGGTTCTAATCAGAGGAAATGGTTGTTCGGATTGGAACCGAAGCAACACGAAATAGAATGAAATTTTTCCAACGCTTGGAAAAAATTTCCTCTGATAGCCCCTGCTCGGTTCTAATCAGAGGAAATGGTTGTTCGGATTGGAACCGAAGCAACACGAAATATAATGAAAATTTTCCAACTTGGAAAAAATTTCCACTGATAGCCCCTGCTCGGTTCTAATCAGAGGAAATTGTTGCTCGGATTGGAACCGAAGCAACACGAAATGGAATGAAATTTTTCCAACACTTGGAAAAAATTTCCACTGATAGCCCCTGCTCGGTTCTAATCAGAGGAAATAGTTGTTCGGATTGGAACCGAAGCAACATGAAATAGAATGAAATTTTTCCAACACTTGGAAAAAATTTCCTCTGATAGCCCCTGCTCGGTTCTAATCAGAGGAAATGGTTGTTCGGATTGGAACCAAAGCAACACGAAATAGAATGAAATTTTTCCAACGCTTGGAAAAAATTTCCTCTGATAGCCCCTGCTCGGTTCTAATCAGAGGAAATGGTTGTTCGGATTGGAACCGAAGCAACACGAAATAGAATGAAATTTTTCCAACGCTTGGAAAAAATTTCCTCTGATAGCCCCTGCTCGGTTCTAATCAGAGGAAATGGTTGTTCGGATTGGAACCGAAGCAACACGAAATATAATGAAAATTTTCCAACTTGGAAAAAATTTCCACTGATAGCCCCTGCTCGGTTCTAATCAGAGGAAATAGTTGTTCGGATTGGAACCGAAGCAACACAGAGCGGATTTGAAAATCCTGGCGCCGGCTTAAGGTTATTTCCGGACCTTGAGAGTTCTAATCAGTTAACAAAATGGGCAACAGTCATAGCGAAAGATTCTCTTATCATTTATCATCCGAACACCTTCAATTACAAGATAAAAAGGGGCAAAACAGGCAGCCCAAATATACCTCTTCTAACAAAATTTAGCCTATGCATAGAACTTCCTAAGCTTAGTGGCATTCCAGGGGTTGCCAATAGGTGTACCGTCCATCTCTGCAAGCTTATAAGATCCATGTCCGACTTTCTCAATCACACGATAGGGGCCCTCATGGTTGGGTTTGAACTTAGTCTTTTTAGATTTTTGGACCACCTCTCGGAGCACAAGATCATCTACATTGAAGGGCCTCATCCGGACATTCTTGTTATAACTTCTGGCAACCTCTTGCTGATATGAGGCATGTTTCAGGTGTGCTTCGTCCCTGAGCTCTTCAGCTAGGTCGAGTTCCCTGTCCATGGCCTCATCATTGGTCGGCACATCAAAATTTTCAGTCCGAGCTGTTGGGATTAGGGTGGCTAGTGGGAGAACAGCTTCCATGCCGTACGCCATAGAGAATGGGGTTCGGCCAGTTGAGTGCCGGGGTGTGGTCCGATAGCCCCATAGAACCTTTGGGAGTTCTTCGGCCCACCGACCCCTCTTGAGAGTTAGGCGTCTCTTGATTCCAGTTGATATCGTCTTGTTTGATGCTTCGGCCTGCCCATTTCCCTGTGGATATGAAACCGAGGAATGGAAGATCCGGATGTTATGCTTCTTGCAGAGCTTCTCGATCGCTTCAGCCACAAATTGGGTCCCATTATCCGAAATGATCGCATAAGGGACACCGAAGCGAGAGATGATATTCTTCCAAAGAAAGCGTTCTACGTCGGTGGCAGTTATTGTGATTAGGGGCTCGGCCTCCACCCACTTGGTGTAGTAATCGGTCGCTGTTATCAAGTGTTTGAAACCTCCAGGAGCCGTCGGCAACTTTCCCACTATGTCCAGCCCCCACTGTGCGAAAGGCCAGGGACTGGTTATAGGGTGTAAGGCTTCGGCTGGCTGGAGTAGGTGCGAGGCGTGCTTTTGACACTGTTCGCATCTCTTCGCATACTCTTCCGAAGTCTTTTTCATCTTTGGCCACCAGTATCCCTGAGTGAGAGCTCGGAGATAAAGAGACCGTCCGCCAGAGTGGCACCCGCTGCTCCCCTCATGGAGTTCTCGGAGAATGCTCTCAATTTGGGAGTCGTGTACTACCTTCAAGTCAGGGCCTGTGAAGGACCTTCGGTACATTTTATCGTTCGGGTCTAGATAAAAGTAGGTGGCCTTGCACCTGACTCTGTGGGCTTCCTTCTTGTCCGCCGGGAGCTTCTCGTGCTTGAGATAGGCGTAGATCTCGTCCATCCAGCTGGGGCCGAGGGATATTAGTAGCACTTCCTTTGTCATCTGCTCGATGCTTGGATTCTCGATTTCTCCAAAGATGATGGTTCGGTTAGGGGAGGCTGCACATGCTGTAGCTAAGGAGGCTAGAGCGTCCGCATGGGCGTTTCGCTCTTGGCCCACCCAATCAATCTCCACGGTTCCAATCTCCGTAATCAGCTCCCACACTCTGTTGTAGTATTTCATCATCCTTGGATCTTTCAAGTTGTACTGGTCTTTGAGTTGGTTTACAATCAACTGTGAATCATTGTAGACTTGCACCGTCTCGGCACCCAAGTGTTTAGCCATCTTTAGGCCGGAGACTAGTGCTTCGTACTCGGCCTCATTGTTTGACGCCGGAAATCCAATGGTTAGCGCGTTTTCGTGCATGATTCCTTCCGGGCTGACGAGCACGATGCCGGCGCCGGCCCCTCGGCCATTTGATGCTCCGTCAACATGCAAGCGCCATATATCTCCTTGGAACATTTTCCAAATTCTGCCCTTTCTTTCGTCGTTAGGTTTCTCGGGTTCCGCCGGAGTCCCTAAAGTTATTTCATCTGGTCCATCTTCCGATGTCACTCCTTCGGGTATTTGCTTATCATCATCTTTCAGCTCAGGTGTCAGTTCGGCAATAAAATCTGCCAGAGCCTGTCCCTTGATAGCTGTTCGAGGCTCGTATCGAATATCGAAGTTCCCCAATTCCAAGCTCCATTTTGAGATCCGAGTGGAGAGGTCAGACTTTTTGAGGACAGTCTTCAATGGGTACTCGGTGATCACAATGATTGTATGGGCTTGGAAGTAAGGCAGCAGTTTCCTTTTAGCGGTTACGAGAGACAACACCAACTTTTCAAGAGGGAGGTACCTTGTTTCGGAAGGGATCAATGTTTTGCTGGCGTAGTAGATGGGCTGGAAGTTAGCCCCTTCCTTCCTCACAAGGACCGAGCTCATAGCATGTCCTGAAACCGAGAGATAGAGGTATAGATCTTCTTCAGGCTTTGGCATCACGAGGAGGGGGGCTCTGGAGAGATAATCCTTTAACTGGCCCAGCGCTCGGTCACATTCTTCGGTCCACTGAAAACTCCTTTTGCTCGTTTTCAGGGACTCGAAGAAAGGTCGTCACAGATCCGAAGACCGGCTGATAAACCTGTTGAGGGCCGCGGCCATTCCAGTGAGTCTTTGAACTTCTTTGATGGTGCTCGGAGGTCTAAGGTTTCGGATTGCTGTTATCTGTTTGGGGTCCGCCTCAATTCCCCGCCGGGTGACCATGTATCCGAGAAATTTACCTGATCCGACGCCAAATGCACACTTCTCAGCGTTGAGGCGCAGCTTGTGTTTCTTCATGACGGCAAAAATTTCGCCGAGGTGCTCCAAGTGATCCGAAGTGTGCTTGCTCTTGACCACCATGTCATCGATGTACGCTTCCATTGTGTCCCCGAGCTGCTTGGCGAACATTTTTGTCACCATGCGCTGGTAGGTAGCCCCAGCGTTCTTGAGGCCGAACGGCATTACCTTGTAACAATAAGTCCCTCGGGGGGAAATGAAAGCTGTTTTCTCTTGATCTTCAACTGCCATTGCTACCTGGTGGTACCCGCTGTAGGCATCCATCATGCTAAGCCGAGCGTGTCCCGCCGTAGCATCGACTAACTGATCAATCCGTGGAAGAGGAAAGCAGTCCTTCGGGCAGGCTTCATTAAGATTGGTGTAGTCTACGCAGACGCGCAGCTTCCCGTTCTTTTTTGGCACTACTACGGTGTTTGCCAACCATGTCGGGTACTGTACCTCTCGGATAGCCCCTGCATCAAGTAGCTTGCCGACCTCAGCAATAACAGCGTCTGAGTGGGCCGGAGACGAACGTCTCGGTTTTTGTACCACGGGCCTTCGGAGAGGATCAACGTTGAGTGAGTGAGAGATAAACTGAGGGTCAATGCCCGGCATCTCGTATGGAGTCCAGGCAAAGACCTCGATGTTCCCTTTAAGGAATTCAACCAGCTCCTCTCTTTCAAAGGTTGTCAGTGTCGATCCGAGAAGAAAGTAGCGAGTCCCGTCGTCGTTAATGGGTACAGTGACGAGGTCCTCTACCGCCTTCTCCTCCGCGGCCGTCCCGACATCCTCCAAAGCCGGACCCTCATGTTCCTCGATAGATCTCGGTTTGGGTTCTTTCTTCTTCTTTCCCTTGGTGGTTTTCTTCTTCATATGCACCGCGTTTACCTGGCATCTCCTTGCTGCCATCTGGTCACCTTTGATATCCTCCTGCCATCCTTCGGAACCTATGAACCGGACAACTTGGTGATAATTTGAAGCGATGGCTTTCATTTCGTGCAACCAAGTTCTGCCGAGGATAGCGTTGTAAGGGCTCGGCGCGTCTACAACAACGAATTCCATCTGCAGGGTTTTTGAGCCTGCCCTTACCGGAAGAATGATCCGTCCCATCGGCCAAACCGGAGCCCCGTTGAATCTGAAGAGGGGGGAGTCGGCCGGCATCAGATGGTCCGGGTCCAAGTTCAGCGCTTTGAAGGCTGAGTAGTACAGGATTTCAGTGGAACTTCCTTGGTCAACAAGCACTCGCTTGACCCTGGGGATTCCCATGTAAACGGAAATTACCAGAGCGTCGCTGTGAGGTAGCTGAACGTCTTTTAGATCCTGTTCGGTGAACGTGATTGTCCACTGCTCCTCACGGTCCGAGAGCTTTCGCTTACTGCTTTCCCCAATGGCCAGAACCTGCGAGGAGGGGCTCGGTACTGCCCTAAGTGCTACAGTCTTTTCTTTGGTTGCAGCCCCATGGATCACATGGACAACCACTTCTTCCGGAGGGTTATTCTGCTGCTGCGCTCGGGCGGCTGTCTTTTGTCGGTCAATGAACTGGTTCAAGCGCCCCTGCGTAACCTGCCCTTCAAGGAACTCCTTGAAGGGTCGGCAAGCAGTGGTATAGTGCCCCAGCTCATTGTGGTAAGTGCACTTGACCTTGCTGTCGCTTGGTTGGCCTTCGGCGGTCCCCAGCTTACCAGTTGGCCAGGCGAACCACGGTTCCCGAGAGATTTCTCTTATAAGCTTGTAGAGTGGCAGGTTGAATACTGTCCTTACGCCAACGAACTCGTTAGGTTTCGGTTCCCGCTCCCTGCGCGGTTCCCGTTCCTTCCACGAGTCGCGGTCCTTTTTCCATCCTTTGCTGCCCCCCGTTTTAACTGTGTTGACTTGCTTTTTCCCTGAGTAATCACCAGTGTTGCCCCTCTGGCTTCCCGAGGTTCTCGAAAGCCTTCTCTCGGATATGACATCTTCCAACTGGGCAAACTTCTCCACTGTCTCCATTAACCGGCTCATGTTTGCCGGGGGGTTTAGCATTAGTTCTTCGAAAATTGCCGAGGTTTCGTCTAAGCCGTACTTAAAGGATGTGGCTGCCATCTGGGGGTCACAGCTTTCAATGGCGTTATAAATCTCCCAGTAGCGCTCGGCGTACTTTCTCAGTTTCTCTCCGGCCTGTCGTTTTAAGCCAACGAGAGCGTCGATTGTCTTTGGCCGCGTACTGCTCGTCACGAACCGAGCTGTGAAGGCCTCTTCCAGTTCTTCAAACGAGCCGATGGAGCCCGGTTGTAGTTGGTTAAACCAAACTAGACCGGTCCCCTGAAGGCTCACAGGGAAGGCCTTGCACATCATGGCCTCATTGTAGCCGTAAAGTCCCATCAGTTGCCGGTAGTGCACAAGGTGCATCACGGCGTCTGTCTTAGCATCATACTTCGTGAATTTAGGGACAGTGAAGTTCTTCGGAGGTTCAGCTTCTTGGATCTCTCGAGTGAATGGTGACTCCTGGATTTTCCGAAGCCTTGAATCAGCTGGCTTCTCGGCTGAACGAGGGGCCTCGTAGGCCGTGCCAGTGCTGAACGCTCTTTTGGCGTTCAGTCTGTGCCGCTCGTCGCTCGCACCGAGGTCTCGGGGAGGCTCTTTTCGTTTCTCAGAGCTTCTGACTTGAGGAGGATTTGCCTTCGCTCGGTATCGCTTTGACTCCCCGGTACGTGGGTCCCGAACGATAATATAATCGCATGTATCATCCATGTTGTACTCTGGGAAGTGTTGGGTTTCTTGATTTCGGTGTCTCCGAGGACTCCGATCCCTGTTGTAGGTTCTCGGTTCTCGGTCCACACGCTCTCTATTGCGATCATGTCCCGTTGATCTGCTACGGATGATCTCTCGGCCATCCGCATCAAATTGCACCGGGGCTTTCCCACGGAGAACGCTATCGCCTTCATCGTTTCGGCGTGATGCTCGGGACCCAGAACGCCCCGTTGTTGACTGAGAACTGGAAGAAGAGTGGCCTCCAGTCCGAGCAGTGCGATCTGTACGCACAATCTCCGAACGTCTTCTCGGAGATGGAGTCCGCTGTCTTTGTGGAATCACTCGCCCTGAGGCGTCGGTGACGATGATCGGCTGGCCCAAACGGTCTTTAGCCGAAAGGCGTTGAGTTTGGT
The DNA here is from genome assembly GCA_963854785.1 of Vaccinium vitis-idaea. Classification (NCBI taxonomy): domain Eukaryota; kingdom Viridiplantae; phylum Streptophyta; class Magnoliopsida; order Ericales; family Ericaceae; genus Vaccinium; species Vaccinium vitis-idaea. Next base: position 20,231,629 of record OY978215.1, read on the forward strand.
GGGTAAGTTGAGTTGTTTGAGCAGCCGCCGCCGCCTTACGCCGCCGCCTCGACGCCCCTGATCGGGAGGCTGAGGCTGTGGGTTGTTTCTTCGTCAGTGCTGCAATCTGAGCCTTCATGGCAGCCATCTGCTCCTGCATTTGCTGCACGGTGTCTAAGGGATTTGGGCTCGGAGTGAGGCCTGAAATGGGGTGGGTAACGATGCCCACCCGAAGACCACCTCCGGGGTTAGCTCCTGCCGCCGGTCCGGTGGTTCCGTCGTCTTCAACGATCGCCATAGAAATGCTGAGAAGCAGAGAAAGAGTATCCTCCAAGAAGAAGAGTAGATCGCCAGGAAATGACGAAAATCAGTGTCCCCAGCGGAGTCGCCAATTGTGGAGCCCTCTTTCTCTGGTAGTTCCTCCTGGTGATGATGAACGACGGTGATGGTGTACACTCTCAGGTAGAACTCTAGGCCTGCACACTAAGCAAACCGTTAGCACCAGACCGGACCGTTGAGTCCGGAATGGCACTCCGACGGTCTTGTAAGTAAGAGAAGAAGATGAAGTGCAGTAGATTTAGGGTTGTAGAGTGAGTCGCGCGCGTACCTCTAGTAGGAAACGAAGTTCACCTTTTATAGGCGAGCCTTGACTTGTCCTCCAAGTACAGCCGTGCCCGTCACGTGATATAACCGCTCGGCTGACGTCACGATGACGAGCCCGGAGGAATATACTGCATGCACATGCTCCCAGTAAGGTCCTGACGCGTGTCATAACCGTCACCTGTCACGATCACAGTTTGTTACGAGCACATGCCGCCTTAACCGCTATGCTGACTCAGGACCGAGTTTCTCGGCATGTTATCAGCATCACGAAGTCGGTTAAAGTCACTCCTCGGGTATGCCCCGAGGCCTTTTGATATTAGCCATGAAAGGCCACAAATGAATTAGATGTAGGATAGGTCTCGGCACTTTGCCGAGGCAGTGGGCCGAAGCCCCACTATGCTCTTTTTGAGTGCGTTGATTCGTAATTCCGAAGAGTCCCTCAATGTTAGTATCTCGGTGACTACAAAGAGGTGTCTCTTGTTGATTCTGCGTATAAGCAAGGTGCTCGGTATATCCGGACCCCTACACATATCACATTATTCGTTCGTTGGGTGTTCGTGTTTCGTGGTGCCGTATACTGCTGTGGCCGAATCTTTTGGAGATTGATTCGGAGCCGGTTGAATCCGGAGATCGGGCGTGAAGTCTGTGGTTCATCTATTGAATCTTAAAGAAGCTCTGGGAGCATCGGAGATTGGCGAGAATAGGTAAAGGCTTGGGGTAAGGTTTTTACTATTTCGCAATCTGTACTTCTTTTTTATTAATAGAATAAAGCAGTAGTGTTAGGCCGTGGTTTTGGCTTAGGGTTATTTAGGACCCTAAGTTTTTCCACGTAAATCGTGCGTATCTTGTCTCCATTTTATTTTCACTGCACTACTTGTGGTTTGGTTAAATTGAATTAATCAAGAAAATTAACTAGCTTTTTATTTGATAATTTTTAATCGGTTATTTTACTTAAAAACTGGTAATTTTTATCAAAACTCCTATTCACCCCCCCCCCCCCCCCCCCCCCCCCCCCCTCCTGGAGTAAATTAAACGCTTCCGCATAATTTCAGATAACACGTGGACTTGCACTTTGCTAGATTGATAAATTACTTTTGTTCTATTTTGATGAATAATCAATCTTGAAAAATGCATTTTGGCTTTTTCTTTGACTATATGCAAGGATATTAACAGCAGTTTTTTTTTTTTTTTTAAACTTTTTTGTTGAGTAAAGAATACTAGTACAATATATATTTGATGTTGAATTTTTTCCGTTATAACTTGGCCCCCGGGACTCTTAATCTTGGCTCCGTCACTGAGCCCGGATACCACCGTCGGGAAAAAAAAAAGTGAACTTGAGAAATAACCAATCTTTTGGCATATATAATTTGTTATAGTGTGCGAGTAGATGGCTCGTGGTACTCCACAAAAGTAGATGATTATTCCCCTTGAAAAACTACCCGACTGGTGATTGACATGACTTGTGATAGGTTGTTTAGCTAGAATGCCTCGTAAAAATTCTCTAAAACATTCTTTGATGTTTTGTTCATCATTTGCTTTTGGCATATAGAACAGGAAACTTCCAGCAAGCTTCTCAAAAGAGCACATTCCAAAACCATCAGCAGTAGTCCCATACAGGCCAGTCATAAGATTAATTAATTCAGTTATCGATGCATGAGACTTATGAGTTTGTTCGCTCTGGGGCCTCTGGTTTATTTGGACTTTTGTCTCGTTTTAAATGTGCCTTCACTGATTGGGTCTAATCAAAGACTCAAATTAAAGGGTATGTAGATTGGCCTAAATACCTTGGGATCTAAGAAAAATACTGTATAAATGACTTGAATACGCGGAGTTATAAAAAAAAAAAAATACGGAAGAGATAATGGAAAACGAATTGGCTTGATCCATTTTTGTGGGCGTCATTGGGAGGGGTACGGAGAAAAAATTTGACTTGAAGAACCAAATGATATTCGACAACTCTATAATCCGTCTCTAGATTTCGCAGCTAGTTAGGAGTAGTATTTTAAAGGAATCTAATAAAGTTATGGTAATGATTTTTACACTCTCTTTTTGTCTTTTGTATGCATAATTTATTGATATGTTCACAAGCAAAAAATATAATCTCACATGCAAAAAGACAAAAATCTGCAATTATAAATTAAAAATGAACTCCAAACAGCATAGGAGTATAACTTTGGCACATGATTAGAGATGCTCCTAGTACCCAAAATTCTTTCACCACAGCAAGGGCATTGCAACCTTGTGGGAGAGATTATGGGACGGTGGGAGGGTATCCAAGTGACTTGACCCTCTAACCTTCCTCCCACCCCTCTCTTTTTTGAGTATTATTCAGTAGTTCCCGAACACGGTTACGTTATGTTTCGAATCATTTCAACACTCCACATTTATGTGTGGTCCATACACTTAGTCATGAACTTCACGAGAATGTTTGGTGCTGAAATATCCCGTTGTAGCACCACATGGCCGTACTCCTGGAGAACTCAATAATTAGACCTTTTTTGGTCTTAGCTGTTCTTATCACCACAAAATTCCCTTTCTTCTCCACATATTACCCCTTACTACAAACCCATCTCCTCTCATTCCCATTTAACTCCATTGCATCCTTAGCCAACTTCAAATATAGTCACTGATCAAACATCACAAATACAGAGAGAGAGAGAGAGAGAGAGAGAGAGATGTTGGACTGGGGACCGGTGTTCGTGGCGGTGGTGCTGTTCGTGCTGCTATCACCGGGGCTGCTGTTTCAAGTGCCGGGGCGGGACAGATGCGTCGAATTCGCCACCTTTCACACCGGTGGTGCCTCCATTCTCGTCCACACTTTGCTCTACTTCGGTCTCATCTGCCTCTTCTTAATCGCCATTGAAGTTCACACGTACTTCGGTTGAGTTTTTCAGTTAAATAAATGTATGTTCTCATTTTGACTTTATTATAAGGACGAGAGAGAGAATATTTTTCCATCGGTTTTTAGGGATCTTTCTTCTTTTTTTTTCCCGTTTGGTTTGTTTGCTTATTTAATTAATTACTCCCTCCGCCCCCTTTTATTTGCTTATATTTTCGTATTTTGAGATGTTTCAAAATGTTTGCATTCTTTGTTAACGTACAAGTGGGTAGTTTCCCGAACACTAACCCTCCTAATGACTAAAATCAGTTTTAAAAATAGAGAGTATTGGAAATCTAATCAAAATTTCTAATGAGTGTAATTAAAAATTTGAGTTTCCCGTACGTTTTAAAACAAAGTGGGACAAACGGAGTATCTGTTTACCATAAGTAATTTCGTTGTCAGCTCCAAATTAGTTATTTGCTTATCAGCAATGTATGTACACAGATTTATGTTCACAGATCCGGACACAGATATGTTTACAATTATCTCATACACGTGGGTCTTACAAGGTAATAAGAAGCCAACGTGGTGCATTAAACTATTTCAATCACATTTGTGTCCAGATCTATACATATAAATCTGTGTGCGTAGCCTTGCTCTTTGCATAAAATGAGCAAATAAAAAACAAAACCAAACGTGCCGGCCCTAGAAATAGTACCGCTATTTTGATATCAAGTTTATGGCATTGTAGCTAGTATGCTGCTATGCTGTTTGTGATGGAATTGAAGAGAGATTAATTTGGAAGGCCATCAATATATTCATGTTCTTTGATGTCCAATTTCCATGCAAACATGCGAAAGTTTGTGCTTGTTCATATACATCGAGCAAAAACCATTTGTTTTAACAAAAATCTCGAACTTGTTTTGGGTTTTGGTTTGTATATAGCTACGTATACGTTATTTTGAACACACCATGCACCTATAATGTAAGGTCCCATAACATAATTTGACAATTTAAAATATTCATTTTGTAGTTCTAGATGTGTAATTCAGTCATGCAAAAAAAAGATTGATTCATCGGATATCGATATCGATATGTATTTCACTCAATTTTTTGTTTGACCGTCAAAGGTTTGGCTAAAAAACGGCAACTATCATTTAATTTGTTGATCCGGTTGTAATATATGGAGACAAAGGGAAAGGTATAATAAGACATTATTTTTACTGAGTTATATCATTGCTTTGGGAAGAGAATTAATAATGTATTAAATTTATTTATGGAGTAAATATTATACACGAGAGGCTGGACCCTTATATATATAGAGGCATACAATGGAGTGACTTCCGAGTAACCTAATCAAATAAACAAAATAATTTAAGCCAATATTCAAGGAAATAATATAGATAGAAAATATATGCAAAATATGAATATAAACTAACGCGTGGACCATAGTTTATTGTTTGTGCAGAGACAAGTTCAATCTTTCACAGATATTCCCAATCTATATATCTTTTTTGAGTAAAAAGGAAATAAACTTCAAAATTAAAAGGAATTAACAACTTGGCTTAACGCGTCTCTGTGAATTTTAAGTCGAGAGTTGCGAAATGGGACAAAATTTTCCTCTCAAAAGTCATCCAACTCCACCTGTAATACATGAGGAAACACATAATTTTGATCATACAGCTGATTGGCTAAGTGACGAAGCTGAGTGCCCAATTTCGCTCTCACTCAAAAAGATGAAGTTAAGTTGTACTAATCCATTTGAACGTGAACGGTAAGATTGTTTAAGAAAAACACTTTACTTGACAAATCGATTCCAATGCCTGCGTAAAGAAATAACTTTAAGGTTAATTTACACCAACCTGCCTTTAGGTTTCTGATAAATACATCATGCCCTCAACATTTTGATTAACTATAGTGATCGACCTCTTTTGAATGAAAATAACATAGCTCAGTAAGATCCCCTCCGTTATTCTTTCGAAGATTTGTGGATTTCAATTTTCTGATTTCGATTTACTTCTCCACCAATTTAGCCTCCAAAAGTCTTAATTCATTGGAATGGATTTCCCAACGAAAACTTAAGTGCAAAAGGAGATTTTTCAATGTCAATAACTCGGAATCACAAATCTAATGGAACACTAACAGAGTCAATATAAACATAAGTGAGCTAAGTTCTTCCCCTGCTAGGAAGGCCGGTGTAGTAAGTTGAGAAATTGGGGGTGAAATGTACTTGTCAGAAACCCCAGGGAGGATGGTATAAATTATCCCAACTTAAAGGGTGAATAGAAAAAAGAGTCCGGTCATTTAAATGCGTACGCAAAGGAAGAAACATTAAAGTAAGAGGAAACCGACCAATCACATTGTATAATCTTGTTGGATTTGCTGGTGAGCTGTTTTTTGTGTTTGGTTAAGAGATAAAAATTAGGCTGTGTTTGGATGACAGTAATCTCATCGGAGAATGGGAATGTGATACTTTCTACTCATGATTCCAACGTTTAGAGCAGTCACGAACAGGAATGTGATTCCAGGCTTTTCTAATCATATTTTTATTACTACTCAAGATTCCGGTCATCCAAACACAGCCAGGTTTGATTGGATTCATCTTTGACATAGTTTTCAATTAACATGATCTTTGACATGAATCTCACGAAGAGTTCTATAAAGTAAACAATGATAGACCCATAAAAAGCTTACAAATGGATCCAATAGAATTGTTACACCAAATTTAAAAGTAGAACCAGGGTCGGCCGTGTGTAAAATTTGACAAAAGGTCCCCATCAAAGGTCAGTATTGTATGCAAATATTAGAAGCCTCTCTAGCCTTATTTTGTTATTTTTTGTAAATAAGTTTCCTTTTCTCTCATGGCACAAGAAATATATAGGTATTAATATGTATAAATTAAGTTCTTTTATTTGTGATTTTGCACGTACAAAAATAAATAAACAAAAGTCTACAAGTGACACGTCACTGAAGTTGATTAAATTCTTTTGCACGTACAAAAATAAGTAAATAAAATTCTATACATGGCCCGTTATCAATGTTGATTCAATCCTTTCATTGATATATACGATCAAAAAAAAAAAAAAGGATTATTGGTAAGAAATATACTACTTTGTTTTTCAAGGCTGCCCAGTGAATGGTTTTAGACAGTTCGATTTTAAAACTAAACCACTCATGGCGGTTTGTCAATTTCTCCATCTGTACCTGTTTGATAGTTTTGTCTGGTTTGGTTAGTTCTGCTGTGGTTCGAGTGATTTATATATTAAAATACTGACCAAACTGAATCTGATCCGCCAAAAATTCATATATGAAGATGATTATTATCCATTGGTAGTGAGTTCGCAGACGATTCGGTTGACCCGCTCGCGGATGGGTTAAAAATCAGTTTTTACTTTTTAGTCCCCAAATTGTAGTGTTGGCCATCCTAATCCACAAACAAATACTATTAACCACTCCAATGACGCCGTCCCAGTAGAAAAAAATCCGTATAACGTGTGCAAAGAAAGATCCCGATATCCAAAGAAATCTGCCACGTTGCTTACCATCGTGTCGCCACCGTCCACTGAAATTCCATCGACGCCGTTTCTTAATTTATTCCCCAAATTCCAACTGCTTTCCTACAAACAACCCCCCCTTCAAAATTCGCTCTGATCATTCTCAAGCCTATAAGCAATACACACTCACACTTACAGAGAGAGAGAAGAGTATTAGAGAGAGAGAAGAGTTTTAGATGGCGGATTGGGGACCGGTGGTGATAGCGACGGTGCTGTTCGTGCTGTTGACGCCGGGGTTGCTGTGTCAGATACCTGGTAACGGCAGATACGTGGGATTCTGCAACATGCAGACCAGCGGAGTGGCGATTCTGGTTCACACCATCATATTTTTCGCACTCATCGTTATTTTCCTCATTGCCATCGGCGTACACATCTACACTGGATAAAATGTTTTACTATTCCCACACCACAAGAGTTTGTTTGTTTAATTTCTACGCTTAATTTATGTCCTCTTTTTCGCCATTTGATTTCTTTTGGTGTTTAGATATGTCTGTCAACTACCCGATCGAATTGGTGATGATAAAAGCATTCTGTTGTTATTTATATATATATAGTGTATATTAAGAGAGCGCTTAGGTCAATTTTTTTGATCTTCAATTTGATATATTTTGGTTGGTTTTCATGTTTGGAAATTATTGCATGAAAAAGTTTGGATGCATCATAAATCTCTCCGAGTAGTATAGGGGACTGGTATACATAATTTTTTTGTATACAAAATGAAAGTGCAAGTACGATATACCACTGGGACAAAGTACTATTGCCGTGTCCAAGGGCGGAGAGAATTTAGGGACATGCACCTCTCATTTTAATTCTCACAAGGGTATTTGATATTTTGGAGATAAATTTTCAATTTTGACCCAGCAAATTTTTTATAAATTGCCCTAACTTGCGTAAAATGCATAAAATTCAAGTTTTTTCTTCTTTTCGAGAGCTGATAATATTACAAATGAAGGTATCGTACATTGTTTTCAAAATACAGAGAAAAAATACATGTATCACTATATACTCACATTTTAGTTAACCCCTTTAATTTAGTTAGTATTTCTTTGCATGGACAAATAGAAAAAATTAATTTCATACAAATTTAATTTTTGACCCCGCTAACTTAAAATTCTGGCTCTGCCCTTGGCCGTGTCACACGGCCCATAATATATGGGGACCCACCGCACTTATGTCAACACCCAGCAAGTATGTAGTATTGCTTTTTTCTTCTTTTTTTTTCACGAATTACGTTTGAATTGTGTTAGGAGTATTTTTAACCACAATAAGGGGCTATAGAGATTTGAACCTCGACATTCTCCAACAAAATCCAATTTCCTACCACTTAACCAACCCCTCGTTGGCATGGAGTCTGGTATACAGATGTGTGAGTTAATCAAAATTTTGATATTACACATCATTTTATTTAATGTCTCCGTTCAGAGCATAGATTTCAAAGCTCTCTCGCTTGTTTAGTACAGTAAAGATTTACTGGGGTTAGAAGGTAAATGTGCAACGAATTCTGTCATGGAAACAATGAGATAAATTAGTTTTTAGAAGTCTAATTATATGCGTCCGAGTGGTACAGCAAGAGTACCCTACATCTCTAGGTGGTTGCTAAGTTAATTTGGTTTCAGTATGTGAAGTGATGACTGATGAAACTTATGATTATATGGTTTTAATCAACATCCCTTTCTGGGTTTGGCGTTTCAGAAATTCTTGGATGTTTTACCTTCACGTTTATAGCGTAAGGAAAAACAGCGACTTCACCGATTAAGGGAGCGGTTGCGATGACATTATCAGTTTCCTGGTTTTCCAGTTTCTCGTCCAAATCTATTCCCCCAATCTCAATGCATATACCACCCGACGATTCAACAAACACATTGAAATCCTCGGTAGTTAAGGTTCACCACAATAGCACGAAAATAATAAGATAAGTGAATTTGAGGTAAAAATAGACCGAAATGGAGACATAGTACACTCTATCTGTTTACCTGAGCAGTAGTAATAAATAATCCAAGGCACTACTTAAAAGACTTCAACATATCCACATGTTTTAGCAATTCATAAAGAAACAGTATCCACAGTTCCTGCAGCATTTCTCCCCCCAAAAAACAAAAGGGCCCGGAACATTTTCTTCAAGCAAAATAGCAATAGCTCTGTTGAATCATACTCTGCATCATCTAAACACCTCTGAACGAACTTCACAAGAGCTTCCATGCTGCATCGTATAAAAGTGGACAGGCGTAAGAAAGAAAACCTCTTGACGGAAAGATCACAGGACAATATGGACAGAAGAAGTCGGGAAATGATTCAACCAGCTAGAAACAACGAGAGTGACCCTTTTGCTGATGCAATTAAAAAACCCACAGAGAAAACAGACTCTTCTGGTAATTGACCACAATAGAACTGTAAGAGAAGGTGTCCTCAAAATCATATGTACCTGTATGAAAGGTTCCAGGCACTACTAAATGGATCCTGAGGCTAAGTTTTCTAGGATTGGAAGTCTAAACAAGTCATATAACAGGCTGCAGTTCTGTAAACTGAAGGAGATAACAAACAAGGTAAGCAGATAGTTAAACTTGGATGAACTTGAATAATACCATTGGGATTTTAGCTTACAAGTGATGCAACCCTGTTTTGAGGAGTTAGCAAATTATTCTGTCGCGATAGGTTATTCTTTTTCGTTCCAAACCAAATAAAAAAAAAGCCCGGTGTCCCTATCACCTGGGATCGCCTAGATAAATCTTTTTCTTTCCACAATGCAAATCTACCAATAACCACTACATTCAGAACTCGAAAACCAGATTTTTTCACTTCACGAAGTATTTGCAATCATGAACCTCGAATTGATCTCAGGATACAGACCCCCATTGTCAAAAGCCTCAATAACAACAACGCCGTATTGTCAAAATAAGATTTGAAGTGAGACTTGGTTACAAGATGAAAACCACAAGCAACGAACTCATAACACTTTCAGCAATACAAAAAGTCAAACAAAAACAAGAAACCTAATCACATGAAATAAAAAAAGTAAATGTCAAGTTACTAATACCAAGTTGATAAGGGAAAGTGACAGGGTAAAGAGTAACTCTAAAATATCTCCCTAGATTAAGGATACAGATAAGCCAGAGCCAATGATAGTGAAACAGCTGCCACAGTCATTGACAATGAAATCCCATATGATTAAGAAAGCAACGTGTAAACCTTAATGAAGACAGGTGGATAGAACAAATAGACCCAGCTCTATAACAAAATAAAGTTTGGTAAGAACATGTTTGAGCCTATGAGGACACAGCAAACAAATTTCCTGCAGTAGGAAGACAATACCAAAATTCTACCGTCATAGTCCATGGATTTGTTTCGGAGTTATCTTAACTTGCGCTGTCCAGTAACCAGCAAGTTTTTCAGAAGTTGCACTAATGCTTGAGAGCTAAATATAATGGGAAAAAGAATAATCTTTCGGACCATACCACAAGGTGGCCAAGGGGAAAGACGGGTTAGCATAGCCAAACAGTAGAAAATCAAGAGAATAAGATATGAGACAGAGTTGGTTACTTTGGGACTCAATGAAGGAAAAAAGATTGAAAAATAAAAATTAAACCAAAACAAACAAGGCATAAAGAACAGAGAAGGAAAGGGAAAACCAGTATCGCCATTTCCTACTACTTTTTTTCCCCCTCCTTCCCTAGAAGCATGGACAAAGGCAGAAACAGAGACAAATAAAAATCACATATCATCTAACCAATATTTGCCCACAGGAAACAAACTAGCGTAAATATGCCTGTTTTCAGAAGATTTGCCCACAGAAAATTAAAAGACACGCTTTTGATATCCTGCCCTCCATAGTTTCAGAAGATTTGTCCAAAACATACTCGAGCAACAAGACAGGTAAGAGTCGTTAGACAATGTCTCAACACCTTCTCTGTGTTTTGAACTTGATATTTTGGTCAAGCTAGAGCTTAAAGCATTAAACAACTACTTGCACATGCTAACGTCAAATTCCATTTTGACTATTCCAACAGCAACAATCCTGAATACTATCCTAAAAAGGAACCACAACCCGGATATTCATTGAAACTTCACATAGAAAGTGTTCCAACAAGAATTCAAACATCTGCCTTTAATGTGACAGTTTTTGGAACTCCTATACCGATATTTGCCAATATTATCAGCTAGTCCTCTTCAATTTCGGTTCGATATATCACCGGTACTATTCCAATACATAGTTGTCAAAATCGCAAGATTCTCGATTCAATTCACCATTCATACAAAAGAGGAATGAACCTATAGGTGAATCAGGGTTTAGACACAATCGGTTATGAATCATATGGTTCACTATTCGTTACAATTATTGCATTTGACAATATGAGCCAACTTTTACCTTCATTTTTCTTTGGAGGAAGTACAAAAATATAACTTCTTAGAGTATTAAGTTTGGAAAATTTGTATTCCCATGAAAGTTTGTTTATCATTTGTTAATTAGAAAATTAATTCTTATTAGGAGCATGATCTTGAACCTTTTTTTCTCAAACATCGAAACAATCATACTAGATATATATAATGATATGAATTATCAATATCATTCTTATTCATTCAGTGAAATTTTCATTATTTATTATCATATGAGTCAATAGATGGGCTCACCGTCTTTAAGATGTAACAATTTTAATTTTCCAGACTATAACTATATGTCTATATAAGTAAGAATATAGTTGAGTTACTTGAGTATACCATCCCATATGGACACAATTATTGACAAATCAATCTCCTTAATTCTTGTCAAGGCTCAGAGACGTAGACCAGCCCATCGCTATATAAGCAAGTTTCGTACCTACTAGGCTATGTAATCACAATTTCTAATTGTATGGAGGCTAAACTTTTAATTTATATCTGAATCCTTAATATACATGCATATGATGAATTTTTCTATTATAAACGAACCTTTTATAATTCAAGCTTCAATTCGATTCACAATTCAGAAAAAGACCATTTCAATTCACAATTCGAATCCGATAACACAATTTATTAGATCCCCAGATCCAATCAACGCGACAGGAAAAACAAAAAAAATCACTGAGTAAGTTCATCAAATTGCTGACTTTAGAGCATCTCTGGCCTGCTGGCCTTCTTCATTCAAATTCTTCTCAAATTTGACAATTATATTTGGTCAATGCTTCATCATTTAAGTATCAAGCACACCAATGAATAAACCCAAATCTATATTTGGGCTTCAAGTTAAGAGTGATTGTCCATGAAAAAAAGGTCAAAAAAACTTCTCAACAACCACTGTTTGAGCTTTTAAAAGTTGTTCTCAACCTTGAGCCACCAGATTGGTTCAGTTTTATAGTAAACCAAGGACCAAACCAATACCTACAAGTTGAGAATATGAAGAACCAAAACAATACATAAAATTCATAAAACTAAACCAATCCAAACCACTAAAATACGGATCGGTTTTGGTTTCGAACCACTGTACACTGAAAATTGAGATATCTATCTTCATAAACTATTTAAAGTAATTAAAATGGTAGGGCAAAAAAAACACTTCTAGTGTTAAAACCAATTCTATTAGTAATATGAATAAAATTTAGCAATGAGAGAACTATTGACATGTAGAAGACAATGGCTAGTAAATAGGGCTTATTGTTGGCTGAGGAAGAGATGGAAGCAATTTAGGTTTATTATGCATTTATGTTACCTCTGTATGAAATAGGTGTGTTTCCTTACGTAAAATTAAAGAAATTAAAGAAATATGTCTTGCAGGAAAGGAATAGAATAGTTGAACAGAGTATTAATAGCCAATAGGTTGGAAAATTAATTGACTATGGCTTAACCTATCTTTATTTGGTGTAACCAAAATAATTACATGTACATATGTAGAAATATATACACATACACACGGTTCGGATCGGATTAGAACCAAAACCATTAACATAATTCCATAAACCAAACCATTGAACACAGTTTATAATTTTCTCAAACCAGAACCAAACCACATTACCAAAAAATTGAACCAAACTATTCGGTTTGAATTGGATTCGCGGTTTGACGGTTTTTTCCTCACCCCTATGAAGCAAAAGCTAACCACTATGGTCAAAACTTCCTAAGATTGATAGAGAACCAACACAACTAATTAATATCAAATGCAATAAGCCCTACAAAGTGAAATTGCATACCAATCAACAAAACAATTAAACAAAGCCTTCAAGATCAACAAAAAAAATCAAACCCTAACCTGGAACCTCTTCCTCGGCGACGGCGGTGACGGTGACGTAGAACTATGACAAAGAATCGCGCGTCCAATCATCGACACACTCGAAACAATCCCAACCACATAGAAAAACATCACCAATCCAAGAACCCAAGGCATCAACATGAACCCAATAAAAAACGTAACCGATCCACAAAACATCAGAGCCAAAGATATCCCCAGCAGCAGCGACGCAAACCCAGCCGGCGAGATCGGCGGGGTGGACGGCCGGCGCCGGGAAACAGACGGCGCGGGAGAGTGATCGGAGAAGTGAATCGGCGTGGGAGGAGATCGGAGAATGTTGAGGATTAAAGCGGAGAGTTCGCAGTAAGCCCGAGATTGTTGATGATCTTGTTGTCTTCTCATCGTAATTTTCAAGTAAAATAAACCCACCAAAACCAGTAGAAAAATAAACCCACAAAAACCAGTAGTGATACTAGAACTAGAAATTGGGAATTATCCTCAGTTGAAGCTGAGGAATCTGATCGGAAAATCTTTGGGAGGTGCTAAATTCGAGGTGAATGGATAAAGTTTTGATCAGCTGTACAAATTAGAAACAGAGAAGAAGGAGAAATTTGACCCAGCCGAAACCAGAACTAATTATATAGAGAGAGGAACAAGACGGGAATCGGAGAGAGAAAATCAAACGGCGAAATCTTTTGGGTGTTTGCTGAATTCGAGGCAAATGGATAAACTCTGAGGAGAGTCGTTGGATTTGCTGGTATTTATCTGTCAGAAATTTCATTGATTAATTACATTTTCTTCCCTTTTAAATTATTAACATTTTCAAATTACCCTTGAACATCATACACAAAACTAGACATTTGACCCACCTTTTTTTTTTTTTTTATTTGACCCACCTTAAACTATCTAAATGTTTTAATTTGACACTTTAGTAGTCTTACGCCGTATATTCAATAAAGAGTCCAAAATAGTGTTTCAAAAAATATACTCACTTTGGTTGAATCAAAATATGACTAGAATGCCTGAAATAATTTGCATATCTCACAAAATAAAAGATCATATTTTGGTCTCAACCTGTTTCTTTCATACACACCAATTTATTTCATCTCTTTTTGTGAATACTTTTTTATATGCTTTGTATTATCCATCAAGAGGTTAAATCTCTCTTCATGTGAACAAAAATATATTGAGGTCTAGTCCTAGATTTTGATAAATTTGCTAGTTTACGTATGTCATCCCCAACTTTCTTGCTATATTTAGAGAAAAATAAATTTTGAAATATTATTCTACGACCTTCAACGGTGGTTAAGCAATTGAAAATTCGTAACAGATCCAAATTAAAAGGTTCGGATAGTTTTTTACTCCTTCTGTCCCAAATTGTTGGTCATGTTCGAATTTCGATGCAATTTTTAACTATTCATATCTTTCAATGTAATATTTTTATAGATTTAAAAAACTTTGTATAATAGAACTAAATAAGGTTTATAAAATAAGATCCGTATTACACATAAAAAACTTTAAAGATTGAAAGATGTGAACAATTTAAAAATTGCATAGAAATCCTAAAAAGACCAACAATTTGAGACGAAATGGAGTATCAATTTTTAGAATTTAGTGTAGATAGTTTAAGGTGGTCATTAAGGGACTTAAAGTTTTAGAGATCCAAGTTGAAAAAAGGTTTAGATAGTTTAGAGGTGGTCTAATGTCTAATGATAATTTGGGAAAATGTAAAGTTTATAGGGGGGAAATGTAATTAACCCCAAGTTTATCGGTTGGTTATTTGATTGGAGAGGGGGGCTACAAGTGGGGAGTTGTGAAAGGGAGTTGGTTTTGTTGGTTTCTAGAGAGAGAGAAGACGCGGCGGTGCTGTTCCGATCAGAGAGAGAGAGAGAGAGATATGAAGAATTATTTTTGTGTGTTGTGTTTGGATTGAGAGGAAATAATACTCCAACTGTAGTTGTATAATTATGACTCACCACCCAGTCATGTGTGGATGAGGCTTTATCCTTGAGAACATTATCCACTGTTACAGGAACCATCACATACTTATTGAAGATTTTTTCCTGATAAGCGAATGTGTGGGCTAGGAGTATGTATTGATGAATTGAAAACTAGAAGCATAAATACATTGGACCGGGGTGAGTGGTGTGCATTCGGGGACAACATGGGTGCTGACCGATCACGGTCGTCCGTGGTCGGCCAAGAACGGCTCAGATCATGTCTAGCGTTGATTCCTTTTTTGTCCCTATTTTCTTATGATAGTTTTTTGTTGAGATGTGTAATTGAATTAGCTATTTTTACAGTATTTTGATCTTTAAAACCCATTTGGTGCACTTACTTATTTGTTTATTTTAAACGTCAATCTTATTCTCGGTATTTATAAGAAATCAAGGGGCAAGGGGCTCCTTAGTGAATTTTGTATTTTATTTTTCCACATTTATGATATATGTTTGGGAGATTTCTTTTCAAATTTTAATATTTCAATTTTTTTTTTTTTTTGCATGACGAATTAAAAATCCAATTTTAAACAAATTCAATCGAGACAAAAGAAAAGTCAAAATGAGCAATAATAAAATGATCCAAATTTATATCCCTCAATTTGAGTACCATATCACCTAACATCAACACATAGTACGTAGAATACATCTAACATTAAAAAAAAAAAACCGCATGTGATGAACCTGATACTCAAAAAATGTAGTCATTAATTGAGAAAGAACCACAAGTGGGCTTTGTGATTGAGTCTCCGAAACTAGTTGTGGTGCGCGTAAATTAATCAAAATGTATAATAAAGAGAAAAGTTTATCAAAACATACAAGTTATAGTATAAGTGATTGTAAAGACTGGGGTCGGATGGCCTGGTACCACTGAATATTTTCTCCTTCATCTAGGTTGGGCTTGGGCCTTATCGAGTGGAGCTGCTGCAGGGTGCCACGTCTTAAGAGCGCGTGTAATACAGGCTCAACAATGATACGTATAAGAGGTGGGAAGTGTGGGGCCAAGATGACGTGGGACATGTCCATTTTGTATTAACCACACCCTTTTCTAATCACCTCACCGAGTTAAGGCGCGTGTTTGGTGGTTTTTAATGGAGTGACGTAAATAGGGGAAGGTGCCTTTACTTTCACGCCTACGACTACAAAGAGTTTTTTTTTTTTTTTTTGGTAAATACGACTACAAAGAGTTGAAAGAGAGAACTACGTAAAAATTTGGGAAGGTAACCAATTTGATGGGAAAAAAATATCGGCCCGGGCCGTGTAGTGTACTATCTAGCCGTCCATTCAAGCAAAGAATTAAATCTGATCGTTGGTTGTTTGGATTAAATACGAGTCATCTATTGTCGAAATAGACGGCCGAATGATACACACTGCACTGTGTAGTGCATTTTCTATACTACATGGACTCCTCGGCCAAAAAAATCACTTCAGTGATGAGTCCACACAATTATCCCAATATTGTACTTTGGCGTGAGTAGTTCGAATCTCATCAATCTGAGCATCTAACAAAGTAATACAATTTGTTATAGCTAAAAGTACAAGAACACGCAAAGTTTTATGCCCATCTTTAAATTCCAAAAGATTGGCTAGGTGGTCAAGTACTTGAATTTAAGAGGTTCGCTTCCTCGTAGGTCCCAGATTGCAATCCACCAAATGCGCTATCAAATATTATGTGGACAATTCATACAAGACTTTGCCCCAACATCAAATGGCTTTTTGCTGAGCTCGCCACAACTTTGCAGGAACCACCATCTTCTTTTTTACTGGCATCAACCCAGGCCACCGCTCCATCCCATGATTCCTTCCTCCAAGCCCCATCTACCAAAACCTTCATATCATTACCAGCCAAGGCATCATCATCTCCGGCCTTCAAGACCACCCTCCTGACCCCATTTCCATTATTCCCAGAGCTATGTTGAACCCCAGAAATGGCCTGATTCTTAACCTCATTCCGCTGCAGCTTGCATAACACTAGATACCAGTAATTTGCATTCTTCAAGTCCTGCAAAACATCCACTTTAGCATTTTGAAAAACAATATTATTCCTACCACACCAAATAGACCATAATAACGAGATGGACTCTAAGAATGCATGCTCGTTAGGCACATCATTCATCCAATTTGAAAACCACTCCTCAAACAAAATCGGACACCCAACCGAAAAATCTAATCCCAATCTAGAACCCCTCCAAATCCTTTGTGCCCTATCACACTGAAAAAACACATGCTCTATAGATTCACTATCCGTCCCACAGACTGGACAACTCGTATCATCAACTAATGATCTCCTGCCCAAAGCCACCTTAAACTACAAAATTCGATGCACCACTTTCCACAAAAACAAAGCAAATTTTGGCGGTAACTTCAGACCCTAAATTTTCTTCCAAACCCCATCCGTAGTAATATCCTCCAAATCGCCAAATAACGCCGTTGAAGCCACAAAATATCCTGACTTAACTGTGTATTTACCATCATTCGAAAATTTCCAATAAACCTCATCCTTTATCTTATCCCTAGCAATATGAATAGAAAAAATCCTTTGAGCCAACTCCATGGGAAATAATTGATTCACTAAATGTCGTCTCCATTCACCTCTAGTCCAATCCACCAAATCTTTAACTTTAAAATTACAAATACCAGCAGGCTTACCCTGCACAATATACGGGTTACATCCTTGAGGTATCCATCGATTTGTAACATATGTTGAAGATTAATGAAGTTTACTTTGTTAGCCTTCAATTTCCTTTGTTTGCTTCCATAGAAGTCCTGAAACACGGCAAAGAACCAAACTCCACTTCCACAAACACACTCCAGCATCCATTCATCACTAAAAGTTGTTCTCAATAAGAACTGAAATCTTTTGGTAAACAGTGATCAAATACTTGAATTTAGAAGTTCGCTTCCTCCTAGGTCCCAGATTGCAATCCACCTAATGCACTATCAAATATCATGTGGACAATTCATACAAGACTTAATTTGCCCCAACATCAAAGGGCTTTTTGCCAGTGAACAATAAGATAAAATCATCCATAAATTAATCTAAATGTGTATACGCTGGTATGAATACCCCGAATAATGTAAAATATGTATCCACCTTTATATGCAGTTTTCTGAATACACAACTCACATTATATGACATATGAGGGGCATATTGTAAGCATTAGTAACAGATCCCCATGAAGGAGATTTGTTGGCATGAAAATGAACATGTGTGGTTTAAAATGATAGTATTGAAATCACAAGCATCGAAAACGAAAATGTGGGTTATGGGAAACAGTAGCATAATGAGTAATGTATACTATATATTATCAATTCCATTATCAAGTTACGATAATGACACCACTGACCACACCTTGCTTTTTTTTTCTTTTCTTTTTTGTCTTTTTTTCTTCTGAACACCGCCACACCTTCCTTAAAAGCGCTAAACTGGGCCCTCACCTTAATTGAAAGATTGTTTGTTAACCAAAAGACAATTTTTTTTACAGCTCATCCTCATTCCAACGTACGCTGAGTTTTTCAAATGATTTTAGCAATTGGGTTGCTAAAATCTTTTGGACTTGCTACTCTCTCGACTCGCTTCCGATTCGCTTTTTTTATTTTATTTTTATCCCTATTCCGATTCGTTCAAAAGCAAGCCTTTTACATCGAGACTAAAAAATTCACAAAAGAAACTCTTACAGTCTAACCATAAGAAGTTGTCAAATTTCGAACTAAAATTTATAATTTTAAAGCTCGTCCTTATTCCCCTTTATCTACCTTTTGGGTTGACAAGAATTGATTTATGAAACATGTGTTACATGTGCTTCTACTATTGTAGGAGTAGTTTGGAAGATTATAGCGTCAAATTAATGATATGTCGGAAATTCTACTAATTCTTGGAGCATCCTCAAGTTTTCTAAAATTTGGGCAAAATTATACCTAAAAATCTTTTTTTTTTTTTTTTGGGTAAATACCTAAAAAAACTAACAACCCACTTTTTAAAATCTTCACTGGATCAGACTATATATATATATATATATATATACACTTTTATTCAGATATTCATTTCTTAAAATGTTCTTTAATTTATGTTTCCGGAATAGTGGTAATTGAGATAGTCGATGACGGAAAGAGATTATATAAAAAAAATAAGAGTTGAGAATGAATAGTGCCTCCTTACTTTTGAACAGGCAATTAATTTAAGATAGACAAATTGTTAACGTACTTTGGAAAGGCCATTAAAGCGCTAATAAAGGAGCTCGAATTTCCCTACACGTGCTTGTATGTTGTTCTTTTGAATTTGATTGGTGGTTCTTTCTTCCATTTTGAAATTGTTTTCGCTATTGCTTATGAAAAATAATTTTCACACTCCACGATTTTATATCCGTAATTTGACTTCAATTTAATGCTTGTGTTCTGTGAGAAAATTTAGAGTGCAATTATTATAAAAAAGTAAAGTGTAAAAACCAGTACCCTTATTTTATTTAACTGTATCTCATCGTAATAAAGGAAGAAGTGTGAAAGTTGTAATTGGAATTAAAAGGTCAATTTATGCCCACTGGAGTGGCCACTACGTTAAGGAAAAGAAAGCCAAGACTTTTGGGTTCATGTGGTGTACTAATGACAGCGAGGTTATTGGGCGTTTCGATGAGACTACTAAACCGCTATCTTACAGAAGACGAAACCCAAGAAAAGATGTGCCGAGAAACACAGCATTATGAGAATCGAGAATGAGATATCATCATCACGATATGACCTGTACTTCATAGTTCCGCGAGCAATTTGTTTGTAAGAAAATTAGATTAATGATTGATCAAATCTCCATAGCCACATTATCGAACAACATAACGCATTCAAAAAATTATATGGTTGGCAGGATTCATAGAATAGAATGTAAGGCGAATCTATCACACGTGATTATGTATATCCGATTAACTTGATTTTTGTATGCAAATGAAGATCTCGACGAACTCTTTATATTGAGTGGTTCGAATCGCTATCATTATGTCTCAAAAGCTCTCATTGCATTTCGTGCACTAAGGGACCATGGGCATGGGTCCCAAAATCACATGCTTTGCGTGAGATCGTTGTTTATTCAAGTCTTCTCAATGAGTTTCTACTGCAAGCAATAAGATGGATTACACGCAATTTCAAACATGACGAACCAAACATGACATTTGGGGATTGATGAGTTTCTTTCTCATTAGTCATTGGGCTCGGCTCCTCTCCGGTCTATGAAAAAATGAATTGGTTAGAAGAGGTGCAAACGAGTCGAGTTTCACTGTGTTCAACCTTGTTTGTTAAAATTTTACCGAGCTCGAACATAGTAAATAGTTAACGAGCCGAGCACGAGCCGAGTCAGTTGAATCTTGACTCGAGCCGAGCTTGTTCACGAGCCAACGACAAATATATATTCCTACTTGCATGTATAATAGAGAAAGTTTTAATTACGCATGTACATATGTCTTAAATATATGCTTAACCTACAAGAAAAAGGCTCTATTTCAAAATAATGATACAATTAACTATAGTTTTTAGTATTATACATCAACATATTACTTTCGAATTAATAAGAAGCAATGTAATATTTTCTTGTTAAAATAAAATGAGCTTTATCGAGCCTATCATGATTA
This sequence comes from Vaccinium vitis-idaea, assembly GCA_963854785.1. NCBI lineage: Eukaryota > Viridiplantae > Streptophyta > Magnoliopsida > Ericales > Ericaceae > Vaccinium > Vaccinium vitis-idaea. The sequence goes on from OY978215.1 coordinate 20,252,391, forward strand.
GTTTTTAGGCTTAATTATTAATTTTTCGCGAGCTGGAGCTGGAGCCGAGCCGAGCTGAGCATACTAATGTTCAAGCTTATTTATTAATTTTATCGCGAGCTCGAGCATAATAAAATCTTAACGAACCGAGCTCCAACGAGCCGAACATTGAGCGATTCACAAACGGCTTGGGTCATTTGCAGCCCTACTGGCCAGTCTCGTTGGTCCGTTTGTGTCTTTTTTCTAGGCCACTAGCTTAGATGATCTTAAACTCTATTTTAGAGCTTGTTGAGAGCATTAGTCACACCGAAAATCAAGTTGATCAGATATTGTTTGAAATGATCTCAGAACACATTTATCTTAAAACATAAGAAGATTTATAACGCCAAAACTGGAACTCGTTTAATCAATTTAAACAGGCTACTTAACGACAAATGGACTGGTCAAGTCTTCCTTAGTCATTTACGTTATGGACATGGAAGCCGTGAAATTATTTAATTATAGTTCGGGCATTTTCGTGAGGTTTACGATTAATTGTATGGCATCACATAAATGTATGGTTTTAAATGGATCGGAGTACTAAGTGGCGGTGCTGCCGGACTACTAAATAATTACTCCAACAGGTCAACGATTACCTGCCCATGTTTTTTTTTTTATCAGCAAAACATGAAATTTATTAACTCATAACACAAAATATAGAGTTAAAAAGACCTTGGGTACACCAGCTTGACCACCCAAAACCCTTATCTCTTAACCACAAGAAGGAACTGATTTGGGCCCAACAGGCAAAGCCCAAACCTGTAGGAGAAAAATCCCTAATGTGACTTTTTTTAGTCAATAAGTTAAAAGGATCTAATGTGACTGATTTGGGCCCAACATGCCCACGTTGATAATGTGACTTTTTTTAGTCAACAAGATGAACAAAAGGACTTGGAATCCTGTATTTTTTTGGCCGAAGATCTGTTTTTGACAACTACTTAACAGTGTTTGAGAAAAACTTGGGTGCCGGTTGAATACCACGTGGTGGTACCCAGGGCATTTCGACAATTCAAAAGTATTTTGGACGGTCCGGTTATTTGGAGTGAGGAAGAGAAGAGAGAGAGAGAGAGAGAGAGAGAGAGAGAGAGAGAGGATAGAGGGAGAGAGAAATAAGGCTGTCCAAAACATTTTTGGACGGCCGAGATGCGCGCTCGACACCACGTGCATGGTACCCTATCTGCACCCAAAAAACAGTGTATAGTTTCAGTCGCAGAATCATGTCCGGAAATTTTCATACGATTCTATTTTTAAAAATGAACTAGATCACATGAAGATGACAGTGTGTATTTCAAGCTCACACATCAAAAGGGGGAAACAGAAACTGGAGTCAATTTTTGACGAAATTATTGTCCACCTTTCAAAGAAAGATCAAAGGAGTCACCCAACAGTTTCTAGAACTTTGCCGCAAACATTGATCTGCTCGAATTGGTGGCAAATACCATGTCATACAGTTTGAAAAGAAAGAGCAATGCTAGATGACCAAGAAAAAATACCCGAAAATCATCCCGAAAGTGAAATCAGTGGTTCATTTCACTTTCGGGGTAATTTTCGGGGTGCTTAGCACACCAATATGCAATGTTATAACACACTTTCTAAAAGAACGTCCAAAGAGCGTGCGTCCTTACTTATGGTTCAAATATATACGTAGCAATTTATAGATGGAAATGTCTAGGTTTCTGATCACAGATCCTTACCAATTACCCACCCCACACTTCTCTTTTAAAGTACTGAATGAAAAAAAACGACTAAAAGGACTGAAACCACCATAAGCCAAGGCTGGCTGTTACAGTGATCATGCCAACCATCCTGGCATGTAGTTATTCACACTGGGGCCGGCTGTTCCAATGGTCATTTGATCAGTTTGGTATCTGAAAATACAAACAATTAATCAACAGCACAAATTTCCCAATGAATTCACAAGCATTTAATAAATTCAGCAAACACACAGAGGGAGAAAAGATTTCCTGTGTAAACTACCGATTAAAGAATCGAAAGCTAAGCCAAATAGTTTTTTTTTTTTTACGGTATCAGGAGGCCGTACGTACCCGATTTGTAAGGTTGGTTCACACTCCAATTGATGAAAGAAGGCATCACCCTGATGGTGTTGAGGAGGTTGTCGGCTGTAGTCGATGTGATCTTCTGCACTTGGATTCCACTGGAGCGATACTTGGTCTCCTCCCCACAGCTGTTAAACATTCTTCAAAAACTCATACATGCGATCTCAGTGAATTACAGGATTTTTCAACCATTTCATAGTGTTGGGTTATGTGGTTGGCATTCTATTACTTATCTTCACCATTTCATGATTTTTTTCAAGAAAAATCCAAATATTAGCAGATGGTCCTATAAGATACTAACAAAAAAAAAAATGAAATGGTTGAAAAATAGTGCGCTAATATACTTCAACTAATTAATTCCTAGCATTATTTATTCGGCATGCATGAAGTTGGTTGAGGAGGTACGTACCCTATGTTTCAGGGTTTTGTTTGCTTCATTTAGTGCATGTTCCTGTAATTTAAACATTAAAAGATGAATACTAAACCAAACTGAATAGACAAGAAGGAAGCTTCATAGACTTTTTATACCTTTCTTTGAAGATCAGTGAGCTGATCCAGCATGAACTGGGTCTGGATCAAGAAACAGAAGTGTTCATAATCAATAAAAGCATCAACAGTGGCAGCATATTCATCACATCGAGTTGTAATCAGTCACTCATTTATATAAGACTTCCTCCGTCCCAATTTGTTTGTCCCATTTTGAAATTTCAACTTATTAAGGGCTCAAAACGATTATAAGGCTTCAAGTGTTGAAGGATACCCATTTTCTTCTTGACATATATATATATTGAGAGTGCACTCTCTTACCGATTAGTTCGGTACTTTTCTGTTTGCTTAAAGAGAGAGGGAATAAAGGAGACATTTTACTTTCGCTTTAAATTGGACAATCATTTGAGAATGTTTAAATGCCAAAAAAAACACACTAATAAATTGGGACGGAAGAAGTAGTAAATTAACTTGAAGTCAATTGTATGACTAACAAATTGTTTGTAATCTTTCCGATTGTGATCATCACAGTGCTAATAGATAACCAGATGACATTGAATGAAAATGTCAAGTGCCTTTAACCAACTAGATTTACAATGGGGAAGGAGAAAAATTGTACCCGTGTCGATCTGATGTGCTTCAATGACACATCAAGCTGCCTTTCCAGCGACTCGAGCTCCTTGCTGCTCAGGGGGCCAAGATCCTCGCCCAAGAGATTCCTAATGCATGTGTAGTTTTACCAACTTTTAGGTGCTTCAGTTACCAACCTCGTAATTATTCCAATTTTATCGGATGTCCTCGAAGGGACTACAACCTCCTAATCGAACTAGTGTAAGGTGAGTTACCTTTGAGATCGCTGGAGGGCTTCATAACGCGCTTTAAGCTTCATATACTCTTGCTGACTACTCAGCTCCTACGAACCACAACAATTAATTTAGATCACGGAAAATTCAGATCGTCAGAGACAAACACAACCTTGTGAATCTTACTGAAATCGACACGAAAGGATTTGAAATGTTTGGAGTGAATAAAATGATCTTCAAAAGGGTAGCAAATTTTTGTCACGAAGACAATTTCGTTAATATTTAGTACCAAAAAAATAGAAATCGGTCACTAATCAATGCGCGCAATAGACAAGAAGATGGATGTTTGCAACTACAAATGGTAATTCTCACTGCATAATTTCCGCGAAGTTTTAACTTTATTTCCTGTAACCTCAGCCATCTAGCCATACTTATATTCATCTAAAATGACCAGAGCACCAAGAGATTGTTCCAAAAGCTAAGCACGCTAACCTATACAATAAATTAGGTTAAGAAATGAATAACCAAGAAATGGCTGCAAAATGAATGTACCGAGTTTTGATCAACTTGTGAAGAACATCAACAGTAAAACGAAGGACGGCCGAGTGGAAAACAATGGTAGTAATGGCCATAATTAAGATTAGAACCGACGATCAAAGCAAAAAATTACCAGGGCCTCCCTTGCAGATATATTTGGTTCCGGTGCTCCATAGTTGCACTTTTGGTACCTTTCAAGCGTTTTGAGCATGTTGCTGGACTCGATACCAAATTTCGAAGTAAGAGAGATTAGTACGTACAATTTTAAGAACCAAAATAAATACACAGATATATAAAGAATGAATTGTAAGGAAGAGTTAAGAAATTTTTTTTGTCAACTGATTTCATTCATCAAAGCTAAAAGGATATCTCATCTGTGATAAAATACTGTTTGCTATTTAAAGTGACATTTGGGTGTAGCAGTTTAGGGTACTGGATTGCAGGGACGAAAGCAAGATTTCATATCCGAGGGGCCACAATATAAACAACATGATTTTAAAAATTCAGGTATAATCTCAGTCATACTCTATGTTCATAATCTTGAAAAAAATATCAAAATTGTTATGCCTTTCGTGCTATAAACGGGCACAACACTAGTGTATTTGTGACGGGAGAAGAGGTGGAGTATTAACTTTCAGTAGTTGGAGAAGAGAGGAAGTAATCTGATGAACAAAAACCCTAAACCTAAACTGAGATGTAGTTCTAAAAATGTCCACATTCCTAATCAATTCGATACAACATCGAGTGACATTATGAACTCTTTTTTTTAGCTCGGTAAAAGAAGATTGTATCAAATTTCGATAAGGGTGAATTGAGAGAGGGGAAAGATTAACATCGAGTAGACAGATCGACATTATGAACTCCTTTTTTTATCTCGGTAAAATAAGATTGTATCAAATTTCGATAAGGGTGAATAGAGAGAGGGGGAAAGATTAAGGCATAAATATTTCTGATGTACCAAAAAAAGAAGAAAGATTAAGGCATAAAAGCTATAAGTATACAGAACTTCCGAAGCTACACTTTATTTAAGTACTTTTACATAAATACAAAACTTCCGAGAGACTAGAACAAATTTATGTATACTATATAGAGAGAGAATTTGTATACGTTACATATACCTGTGTTTCTAATAGCAATTGGAAATTTTCAATTAGGGCTTAAAAATATTCATATTCACTTTCGCATATAATAGGGCTTTTTCTTTAAATCCGTAATCTAAAGAGTACGTAAAGACCTTAAAAAATGGATTAATTCATAATTCAAAATTACACAAATTAAAAGAACACTTTCACACATCAATCTATGCCTTTCCTTTATTAGGAAATAAATTGAGTGAAAATTTTGAGAAATACTTGAAAGCAAGAAGAGAAAAAAAAAATGAAGTAATTAAACAGATATGAGATATGAAAGTATAAACTAGGATTTGAATAGCAAAAAAAAAAAACTTCATAAATTTAATGTTTCCATATAAAGATCTGCATCAACAGCCGCACAAAATTCTAGAAAAACCCAGACATTCACGAAAATGGAAAACTCAAAGACTGAAGAACTAAAACACAGTAATCGAGATACGAGAGTAACGAGTGAGGAGTGATAGATAGAGAAATTAGAATAATGTAATTCTGGAGAAAACTTATTTGGAACCGTGCTGAATGAGAGGGGATGGCGCCCGAAAATCAAAGCGAACAAAGTCTAAAACTTTTTTGTTTTTCTCAGTAGCTCGAATCAAAGCATAACTCCTCGCTATCTAGATCTAGAATCAGAATCACAACAAGAAAAACTAGAACCCTTGAGGGAGAGAGAAAAACAAAAGCTTTAATATTCTAAATTGTCCTCCAAAAGTCCAAGAAAATTACTAAAACAAATAACGATATTCGTATACACGTATCATCGTACGTATAGCTATGGGACAATTTTTTTCCTAGTCAGCGAAGAAAGAAGAATTTTTTAATCTTAGGACCAAGAGCACGACGGCAAACTGGGACGATTTCTCGGTCAAATTGATCAAATTGAGAAAATTCGAGACGAAGAAAAGTCATGATTATAAGTCTGTTAAACTTGATTTTTCGAATAGCTTGTTCGACCAACTGACCTAGAAAAGAAATGGATCGGATTATTTTGCGAAGAACAGTGAGAAAATGTGAAGAAGATTTAAGCTTTTCCCCATTTCAAAACAAGTCAAGTAGTAGAAGAGAAAAGAGAGTACTTTGAAAGCAAGAACAGAAAAGGAAAACAAAATTCGTCTTTCAAACGTTTCCATTTGCAGATCTAACACCAACGCAAGCACGAAAATCCAAAAAACCCTACACAATCACCAAAACAGAAACCCTCAAACAGCAAATAAAACAGAAGGAAAAGCTAAATGCTTTTTTTTTTTTTTTCTTTCTCAGATCAAAAAGAAAGATCACAACAAGAAAATCGAATCCTAGATAGAGAGTAGAGAGAGAAACGACTTTGTGAAAGAAATTTTTTTCCTTCTTCTAAATTACACACACAAAAAAACACATATTTGCAATTTTGTACGAAAATCCGAAAACACCGAAACAATCACGAAAACAGAAAACGAACAAAAGAAAAATCGAAATCCTATTTCTAGATCTAAAAGGAGAAAAATATAAATCCAAAATTTGTTCTTTCTTTTTGCTGCTTCCATTGCTGTTTTACCTTTTTTCTGAAAAAATTCGAGTTCAACGCATTTCTTTTCGTAAATTACGTTCAATTTCGTATATTCTTGTCAAATTTGATCAAATGAAAATTTCGTCGCCGATCAGAGAAAAAAGATTGAAACTTTGCATATACCTATGGTTGCTGCAGAACTCGTAGAGCTTCCCTCGGCTGGAGAAGATGATCAGACCCACCTCGGCATCGCAAAGAACCGAGAGCTCGTGAGCTTTCTTCAGAAGCCCGTTCCTTCTTTTCGCGAACGTCACTTGCCTGTTAATTTTGTTCTCAATCCTCTTCAGTTCAACCCTACCTCTCCCCATTTCCTCTCTCTCTCTCTCTCTCTCTAGAAATTTCACAAAACCGCACGCTAGACAATTTTTTGAGCTCTCAACTGTGGTTTCTACCTTTTCCCTACCTTGTACCCCTATATATATACACACAGGATCATATATAGATAGATATTAGATTGATACTCAGATTTCTTTTGTACCTCTGCGCGACCCTTTTCTCTCTCTATAAAACACTCTCTCTCTAGATGTATTTGACTGTGGAGACTAATGACAAAACGCGCTAAACAGAGGCAAATTATAAGGAATGGTGATTCTACTTGCACCCGTTTCTAATACACCTCTGAAAATAGCGTGAGTTTCGTAACCTGTTTTGACAATCTGAACCGTTTATTTTGTAAGTCTCTCTATATGCATTTCATTCGTGCATGAAAATTAGATTGATCAGATATATGTAAAAACATGAAAAATATACATTGTCTTTAAGAAAAAAACGCCGCTGTTAATTTTGCAAGAATTAGTGGATTTGACTTCAGCAGTTATTGGGATCGGATTAATTTGAATTTTCGCGTGAATAATTTATGTAACTGAACCCACAAAATATACGGAGCGGATCGTCAAAATATTTTATAAGACCCCATATAATTGGACGTGTGTACGTAACAGGGTCTCTCGCAATGAATTCTTTCTTAGCTGAGGTGGATTCTTTGATTAATGCTGACAGTGTTCTTAGGGAGTTGAGAAATACGAGAAAAGCAATTATCCGTATACAATTCCGAACTCAACACCTCACATATACATGCGTTCCGACCGATAAATGTGTGTGGGACCTACGCATATATGAGGAGTTGTGTTTACCACCACACATTTACAAGGGATTTAAAATTAAGTTTGTACAGACCTTACTTATTGGAAATATATATATATACCTCACGTAAATGTATTGATACGGTGCTTCAGGATCACTGAATAATCGCTAGGAGTGGAGGAGGATCGGACGGCGGAGAAATTGCATGAGGGAGCTAGAGGAATGACTGAGGTAAAAGAGTGTGGCCTGAGTGGGGGAAACCTTAAAACCGATGAGGTGATTGATTGGTTGAAGTGGGTCCCAGAAAGGACACGTGTCGACAATTAAGTGATTGCAATCTGATCTTTCAACAATTAAAAATTTGTGAAGTGGGGTTTCAAAAAATCATGTCAATGTGCCTTTAACCTAAAGAAATTTAAGAAACTGAAACCTTTGCAGACTTCCTACATTTACCTAAAGCCTAAGGCTCACTTCGGACCAAAAAAAAAAAAATACTAGTAACAAGAAATGAGCATGTGACGAATCTTTGGAAATTTTTGTTCTTGGAATCGGAGAAAGTATTTTGTGAAACGATGACACCTTGGAGCACACTAGTATAGTGTTAGTGATTCATTCATGTTCGGTTGACGGTCGTGCATAGTTGAGACTGGTCCCGTAATTAAGCTAATAGCATTGAGTGTTCGATCAGCTCGACATCAGGTCTTGACTCGAGTACATGCGGTTGAATATGAATGGATTGTTAACCCACATCAGTGCGTCACGTATTTTCAACTCTTGGAATTGGTATGTGATTTATAATTTATCCAATTTGGAATCACGTTTCTCAACTAAGTAGAAATGTGATCATATCGATTCATGATAATCATAAAATTCCTAGCTCAATCCATAGAAAAGAGAGATATTAATACTAACATATTCCTCTCTTTTTTCCCCTTAAAGTCAGATTATTTTCACGGAGTCCATTTGCAAATGGTCCAAATTACAAAGGTTAGGGGAAACACAAGTAAGGGAATTACATTCTAGGAAGCACTACGCTTACATTTTTCTCTCTTAGGGCTTTAGGGTGTCTGATTGTCGGTTCTCAGGGTGTCAACGTAATTGGGATGCTAGTGGTCCGTTGTGATGCATTTTTTCTTTGCCTTTTTAATCTTTGTAATTATTTGAAAAATTAATAAATTTCTTTTTGCCGATTAAAAAAAAAAAACCACCCTTACATTATACACCAAATGAAGAAAATTACATTCTGGCTCCAATAGTTTGCCAGACTAATCATCGGAACCACCTATTATCCACACTATAGCAGTAAAAGCTTAGGATACCAGCTGAGAAAATTTGCCAGCCAAATATAACGGATTGGGTAATAACATAAATGGAGGAATGTTTTTTGGATGCGATCATTGAACTAATTCACAAATTAGTGTGTAATTACCTCAAGTGCAAGATTACATAATATACTTAAGGTACCGTTCTTACCCAATAATATTCCGGCCACTCTAAGAAAGTGCTAACGCTAAATAAAATAAAATAAAATTTAAAAATTAATCCGACGACCTCAGCTTTTAGATCATTTTGGGTTCAACAATCGAATAAAGCTTTTTTTTTTTTTTCCCCAACATTGTATATGTCAATGGGAGGATTAGAGAGAAATTAGTGTGTTACCAACTAAAGAGGGTTCGACGTTCTCGATAGATTTGAAATTCAAAGCACCCCTTGGAAGCCAAACATACTCTATCTATACTAATCTACACCTATGGCCGTAAACGAACCGAGCTACTCGTGAGTAGCTCGTGACTCGGCTCGTTTAGTAATGAGTCAAGCTTTAGTTTTAGGGTTATTTAGTAAACGAGCTCGCAAAAGCTAGGCTCAGCTTGCAAAGCCTAGCACGCTTATATAGGCTTGGCTTAAGTTTAAGGAGACTCATTAAGTAAATTACCTTGATTTAGCTCGTTAAGGGCTCAGCTAGTTTACGAACGAGCCAAGCTCGAACTTGAGTTTATAGCTCGTTTACTAGACGAGCCAAGCTCAAACAATACAAAACTCGGCTCAGCTCTATTGCACCCAAATGACTACACGTAAATCCCAATCGAAGTTGTGGAGCCCACATCTGGTGTGACCTAAATTCACTTTCATTGTAGAGATTGTTAGAGCTAGTACCACGTTGGGCCATTGGCTAATTATAACATTCAAAATTAATACATAAGTTTGGGTTGTCTTTCTACTCCTCACCAACTAACTTGTTACCTAACATTCCATGTAAGGATATGGTGATGCGATCAAATCTTTTTTTGTCGGAGGAATAATTATTAATCTTTCAAAGAACAAAACCAAGATTAAAAGGATGAGAAGTACAACGACAAGCGTCACCCAAGACCCAAAGAACCAAAAGCCCAAGAAAGGTAGACGCCAACCAAACAACAAGAATGACGCGATCAATTTTTGGCTTTTTAATTACCACCATTGATCACCCATTTTTATGAACTTCATATATACTTTCCAAACAGAGGAAGTTGGATTCTCATAGTTTTGATGATTGGTTTTTGCTCTTCTAAAGCCAAACAAACAGAGGAACTTGGATTCACATGGCATTGCTTCCATCACAACTAGGTTTAAAATATGGTAAAACCAACCGAGTCAGTATTTCTTTCCATGAAAATAGATTGCCTGAGTTACTAGATTATTGTCTCTCTTTTATTGCTTCAGCAGTAGTGCAGTACACATGTGGTTGGTTGCCTGTACTTCTTTTTTTTTTTTTGTCCTCCTTTAAAAACCATTACTACAACAATTGTAACATCAATTTTTTTGTTACAGATTCGTGTATATGTACTTTGATTCCCTAAATAGAGTATGGGTGTTAACTAATACAGCGTTGAACACCGCACCTAGTGTGGTTGGTTAGTTGTTCTCACTTCAAAGAGGTTCTGAGTTTGAGTTCTCGTAGGGGAAATGCTGGACTCCCGTTGTAACCACCAATTAACAACTAACGTCCTATCGTCTTAAAAATCTTATTTGATCTTTCTTTTTCGATTGTTAGAATAAAAACCTTTTATTCGTATACAAATTCATGATATTTCTATGTAACGAAATGTGAGTATATCAAGTGGTGGCTAGCTCATGCGGTAGAGCTCTTGAATGCCCCACACTGCATCCCAAGATTGAGTCTCATTCCCCCCTTCCCCATGTAATAGATTCGGAATGACGAATGATCAAAAAATATATGTGAGTATAGAAATTAGTCAAATTAATGTGAGACCCAATTTTTCGTGGTGTATCGCTATATTTGCCCTTTTTCTTGCTTCTTTCAATATTCATGTATGTATATATAAGATCAACTTCTAATGAGGGATCCCTCATTTTAAATAAAATAAGGACCAAGCAATTTTTCGACTTTCCGAACTGAATTTTGATGATCCGAACCGTTAGATGTATTTAAAATGTTTTAAGATCCACCGCGAGGATTCGTCCAAAAAATATACCCGTAAATACTATATATATATATATATATATATATATTTATAGGAAGCCGGTCTCCTAAGGGATCCCTTAAACAAAATTTGGTGCGGACCTAGCCTTTTTTCAACTTTCCGGATCAAATTTTGACGATCCGAACTGCTCAATGTTTTTAAAATGCGTTTTCCAAGGTCCACACGGGAAATCTTCAAAACAAAATACCCGGAAGGGCTTAATCCAAACAGTTTTCGATAAAACTATTCATATCCGCTTAGGCCCTTAAAAATGCATTTTAAAAACATTGAGCGGTTCGGATCGTCAAAATTTGATCCGGAAAGGTGAAGTCCGCACCAAATTTTAAAAAGGGATCCTTTAGGAGAACATTCTCCTATATATATATATATATATATATAGTATTTTCTTTGTTTATTATCTTTTTTACTTAGAGTTTTGCGTATCTTCGGGCAGTGGGCACACAATACAAACATTCATTTTTACCCAACATGGAGAAAAAGAAAGTTCAAAGGATTTTTGCAAATTAAAGACAAATCACATTATTAATAGATAAATTATCTAGAATATTTTTTATACAATTTGACTATGAATTAACCACCTCTCTTCATGCTATTAATAGGCAAATCATACTCCAAGTAACAAAGATGAAGTAAAAATTAACCTCTATCATTTGCAAAGATGCTTAATTTGTAATTAGTCCTCAATTGTCTAGTCATTCTAGTTGTATTTTGTAATGGCAACTGTTCCTTATCTGTGCAATATGGTGTCAGTTATATGTAGCATCTTTTCAAGTTGCTTAATTGATGCAACCAATTGGCATTTGAGCTTAATTTTATTCCTTTCAAGTGTGATACAACGTCAAAATATTATTTTGGCACATCTATATATTAATGTAAAGGAAAATTTTGGTGCCGGCCGGGTACCATGTTGCGGTACCCAGTGCTCATCTCGGTCATCCAAAACACTTTTGAACGGTCCAGATTTTAAATACACTTTTACCGGTAAAAGTGTGTTAAAATCTGAACCGTCCAAAACACTTTTGGACGACTGTGATGGGGCGTTATGCATACCATGTCAGATGTAGAGTGGTAAAAGTGTGTTTAAATTTCAGACCGTCCAAAACACTTTTAGACGACTGTGATAGTGCGTTATGGGTACCACATCAGACACCACGTGATACTCTACACACCCTTGTTTTTCTCATTAATGTATGATCAGTTTGAATATTTATATTGGGATACTTATTCGGTGAGAACAAACAATAATAAACAGTTCAAATCAAATAATCGGACCCACAATAAACCCGATGTAGTCTTGTAAGTGTTTGTTATGTTCCTCTCATGGTGTTGGAATTTTCCTAGTTTCTTTGGCGAGGGAGAGATCTAGAGAGTGTACTTCGAAATTCTGAATTGGAAATATTCCTCATTTGTTGAACTATACCTTTTTTTCCCTTTCGTTGCGAAAAATGAAAAATCTAAATACTGGATTTCTGATTTTCTGTTAACTATATCAGTACTAAAAAGGATAATTGATTACTAATAGGATTTCATACAAAGTTTTGCTTCGGCTTTAATTTGGCTCCCCGCAAGTGGGCGATATAATTGAGCCCGAAGATAAGTCAAGGTGGACGCAAGATCCCAGACACCTGAATTATCAAAAAAACAATCCTTCTATTGTCCGTCCAATGGGAGGATAATAAAAGTGTTTTTTTACCGGTAAAAGTGCACTCTTACCTGTCAAAAAACACTTTTATTGTCCCCCTGTTGCGCTGACAATAAAATTTTCCATCAAAAAATAGGGTTTCACTTATTTTGACCTGACATATTAAGTTTGGAACAACAAGGGAATTGATTTGGGCACTCTTTTTTTTTTATCTTCTGTGCTTTATGTGGACTTTAATCACACGTAATTTTTTTTTTTTATCAGCTAATCACAGGTATTTCCCACATTACCCTTTTATATGACAAAAATGAATAGTCATTTCTCGTTCTTTTTCCAAAATTCCAACCCAATCCTTGCATTTTTTTTTTGAACGGCGAAAAAATTTATTAATCTTTGGAGACATACAAAGATTAAAGGGATCCAAAGCACAGTATCATGGCGGAAGCGGAGAAAACCTTCAAAGAAGGAAACCACAACCGACAATCCCATACCGCTAGGACCCAGGGAAGAAAAACCAACACCCACAATTGGCAAGGAGCCAACCAAGATGAACACCCAAAGGGACAAAGCCCTGAACCACACCTAGACAAAGAACTAAAAAAACAAACAACACCTAACAAGAAGACAATCGAACCAACAAGGAAAAAACATCTCCAACCCAATCCTTGCATTAAACCCCAATCAAAACTGATTTCTATGTGAACACCAATCAATATACTCCCTGTGTCCAATTTGTGTTCCTATGATAGACCATGCCATTTCAAACTTCAAAAAAAAATTACTTCCCAATCTTTTCTTCTTCTTTTTTATCGGCAACAATATTTTATTAAAGCTCGACAAAAGGTAGATCGAAGTAAAATACAAAGCACGAAGCAAAGTATAAGCTGAGAAAAAGACAAAACATTCAACGAAATGCTGAAGGAAAAAAGTTACTAATATACTTCCCAATCTTATCATTTGAATTTATTTTTCTAGTACTTTTGAACGGTGTGAAAAAGTTCAAAAATATATTTTTGAGAACACCTTATTTTTTTATACATAACAAGCAAAAAAATGGGACGGAGGGAGTACCTAAGTTCTGAAATTCTAATGTGGAGTGAGTATTATGTACAAAAGGTCCCGACCATACCAATTTTCTATGCATCTTTTCAACAGGGCAGTGATTTTGACACTCTTCAAATTACTAACCGCACTCCAAAATGGGAGTGCCAAAATCAATCACTACATGGACATGATTTTGGTACTCCTCTTTTGGAGTGTGTTAGTAATTTAGAAAGTGCCAAAATCAATTTTCTTTTAGTACTCACATAACCGATGACCTGTACTACGCACGGAATTAGTGAATATGTGATAAAAATGACCTGAGATGTTCACGGGAGAGGTTATTTCACAATTGATAACCCGTGCTATCAAATTGGGGACGTGAAAATCACTCCCCTTGATGTAATAGATGCATAATTAATAATGACAGATCTCCTTCTTACCTATATCAAAAGTAGTAAGCTATGAGGCATTATGAAAAACATGCGAAATTATAAACCTTTGAATTCCTCATCAATTTAAGCTAAACTAATTACGTGCATAAGACTTCAAACAAAGCTTAGTTTCCCCGAAACATGAAAAAAAAAAACCTTAATATGGTAATTGGCCTTTTGAGCTTATGAAGAGCCGGGCAATGAGGAAATTAGTAAAAACAAAAATCAAGTTTTATCCCGCTAATAAAAGAAATTTTTTTGGTTACGCATGCAGAATGAAAAAAAAAAAAAAACTTTATTTAAATAAAAAAATTAAGTTAATTTCTATTACAGCACGATATTTGCATCGGGCTGTTTGATAACTGGCTCGAATTTAGTTAAATGGCTGTTTTTTTTTTTAACGGCAAAAAAATAGAACGAAAAACAGATAAATTCGAGCAGAGGAAGTAAAAAAACTGGACTATGGGCCTGTTTGGCCGCTTGTTTTTCAGTTTTTCGATTTCTCTTTATCGCATTCTGGGTGTTTGGCCAACACACCCAGAAGCTGTTTTGCCCAAAACTGTTTTTCCATTTCTGAAGATGGAAGCCAGAAATCAAAAACACCCTCACCCCTACTTTTTGATTTCTACTTCTCCTTTCCCTTTCCAAAACACATTCTGCACATTTCTCCCAAACACTCCTCCCACATCCAAAACTCATTCTGACCAAAAGCCAAAAAACCAAAAAGTCAAAAATCAAAAGCTAAAAAGTAGGCTCCCAAACACCCTCTATATTGATTCAATTGATGTAAAAAAAAGAGGTCATTTTGTGTGGGACCATGGAAATTTTGATACAATTGGGTTTTGAATGCTGTAGACCCACCAGCAAAATATGGTCAGATCAATTTCCCAAAATAGGCAAACACCATCAACGTCAGCAATAATGATACGTGGACCATATGGCCATTTTGGGAACTCTCTCTATTGGGTGAAGATAGCCCAAGTCCTACTCCTATCAACTTAAGAAAGACGTAATACTCTCTTTTGCCCAAGGATTCCATCGATCCATTTTATTTTATTTTATTTTTATAACTGGATGTCGGGTTAGTTTGCTCAATTCTCGTCTAATTCTGGAACACTGAAAATAACGATCGGGCATAACTTTTGCAGTAACCCCGAGAGTTCACTGGTTAGAAGAATCGAAATTGAGATTTAAGTGGGAACAAACTCTTAAGTCCAAGGCAAAACCACTTTACTAACTCCTTGGGGTTGATCCATTTCATTCCCAATCAAGTCTTTCTTTTTTTATTTTTCCTAGTCGGGTGTCCAAACCATTTTACGTGCATTTCGATTAATTTTCAAGAATCAATCGCCAACTGGAGCCTTATTTGAAGCTGGGAAAAAACTCCCCCATCCAAGTCTTTTTTTACTAATGTGTTGAGGGATACAGTGGCTCTGTTCGTTTCCCAGTTTAGTTTTAATTTTAGTTTTGATGACATCATCATTTCCCTCATTTCTCTCTCTATCTCTCTCCACTCATTACACCTGATGACATCATCAAAACTAAACGAAACTAAACTATCTAACCAAACACAGCCAGCGTAATTTAATGAGACTTTTAAAATTCTATCATGGGAGAGTTAATTAGGGGTCCTGTTTGAAATATCTTATTTTTGCCAAAACACCCCTTAGTAAAGAAATATTTTTTTTTTTTTTTTTATGTTTAGCAATTTTTGGAAGCATAGATAATAATATAATATATATCTGATTGAATATGACGAAGTCTAGATCTATATTATTGCGCTTGAGTGTAATTTTTGGAATTGGTACACCCACTATAAAATAAAATGGATTCCATCGATCCATTTTATTTTATTTTTATAACTGGATGTCGGGTTAGTTTTGTTCAATTCTTGTCTAATTCTGGAGCTCTGAAAATAACTATCGGGCATAACTCGCAATAACCCCAAGAGTTCACTGGTTAGAAGATCGAAATTGAGATTTGAAGTGGGAGCGAACTCTTAAATCCAAGGCAAAACCACTTTACTAACTCCTTGGGGTTGATCCATTTCATTCCCAATCAAGTCTTTCTTCTTTTATTTTTCCTAGTCGGGTGTCCAAACCAATTTACGTGTATTTCGATTAATTTTCAAGAATCAATTACCAACTGGAGCCTTATTTGAAGCTGTGAAAAAACTCCCCCGTCCAAGTCTTTTTTTACTAATATGTTGAGGGATAACGTAATTTAATGATACTTTTAAAATTCTATCATGAGAGAGTTCATTAGGGGTCCTGTTTGAAATATCTTATCTTTGCCAAAACACGGAATTGGGGGGCCTGTAGTGAGTGAGCTCACTACATGCGTGTAGTGAGTGAGCTCACTACATGCGTGTAGTGAGTGAGCTCGGCCGTCAGATCCGAAATCAACGGTTCAGATAAATTGGAGTTAAAGTTAATATAAAAGTGTTTTTTAAAGTGTAAGACGATCCTAACCATTGATCTCTGATCGGACGGCCGAGAAAGCTCACTACACGCATGTAGTGAGCTCACTCACTACAGGGCCCCCGGTTCCGCCAAAACACCCCTTAGTAAAGAAATATTTTATTTTATTTTTCTTATGTATAGAAATTTTTGGAAGCATACATAATAATATGATATATATCGGATTGAATATGATGAAGTCTACATCTACATTATTGTACTTGAGTGTAATTTTTTGCTGAAAGAAAGTAAAAATTGGTACACCCATTATAGAAAATTTCTAGATGGATCCCACATCAACAGGTGACGGTGAAAGTTTTTTGTAGCACTACGTGACGGTGGTCGACTAATTAATTACGTTACCAAGTAATGCATTTGCTGCACCTATGTCCGTGGTAGAGCCGTTGAATTATACTCCAAATGGTGTCTTTGTACTGTCACTAAAGAGTAATGATGTCATAGTCACTGTCTAGTCACTTTACCCGTGGCAACCACCCAATTGGGAGATCCTTTTACTCCGAACAACCCCAAAAATAAAAAGGAAAATGCGGACAAACGTTAAGGTTGAAAAAATATATTAAAATGAGTGAAAAATGTATAGAAATATGTGAAAATATATTGCGATGAAATATCCTTGCATAATGTCTTAATAGGGCTGAATAAATTTTTTCTTAAGACTTCCAATGGATAACATAAGCTACAAGATGGCTGCAACTTGAAAAAAGCTGGGGCAAATTATTTCTATGGTTACTCCAATTCCTGACTTAAGTCAATTTTTAAGTTGATGTATTGTGAGAGAATGATCTGACCCGTAAAATGTAATAAGTCAGTTTTGAATTTAAAACAAGAATTAAATACCAAAGCCATTACGCCACAAATATCACTTCGAGTTTTCAATGTTGACCTCTTTATGAGAGGTCGTTATAATAGTTACACAACTGAAAGTAAAAATCCAAATTTTTACTTTCTATAGGTTGTGATTCAAATATTTCTAGTTAACAAATTCATGAAAGCATTTTCATTGGTTACGTAAAGCAAACCCTTATTCTCCTTTCATCTGGAGCTGCCGTAACTTGGGCTCATCATGCTATACTCGCGGGAAAAGAAAAAAAAAAAAAAAAAAGAGCAATTCACTCTTTAGTAGCTACCGTTTTACTGGCTCTAGTATTCACTGGTTTTTAAGGAATGAAATATTATCAAGCACCCTTCACTATCTCGTATATTATTTATGGTTCTACCTTTTACTTAGCAACTGGCTTTCATGGTTTTCATGTGATTATAGGCACTCTTTTCTTGATCATACGCGGTATTCGCCAATATCTTGGTCATCTGACCATGGAGCATCACGTCGGCTTTGAAGCAACTGCATGGTACTGGCATTTTGTAGACGTGATTTGGTTATTCCTATGTGTCTCTATCTATTGGTGGGGAGGTATATGAAGGAACGAATTAGTGAATAGAGGAATGAAAGCTCGAATACAAAGAGAACCGGGCTTTTCCAAAGAATTATTGCGGCTTTCTTACTCCATTTTATTATCATTTCCACTTTCCTACCAAATCTCTCTGTATTTTGGCACATAAATGAAGGGATTGAAGAGATTATGGCAGATCATGTTCACCAAGAAATGCTTTCATTGGTTACGTAAAGCAATTGCCATGTTAAAAATGTGGTAAGATGTAAAAAAAAAAAAGCTTGAAAAAGTCAATTGTTGTGCCAAAGTTGCCAATGTGTTTCGACTTACCAAATTCCAAATTACCAAATGACCCCTCTCTACCATTGATTTGGTTGGCTAAATTTCAAGCAGCTCAATCTTCGCTAATGATTTGGTTGAGCCAAAATATGGCTGGTAGGCCCGTTACATTCGATAAAGACTTGGGTACCGACACCGATGGTACCGAAATTGTACAAATCGGCGTGCAAGACTCACTTTTGGGTCCTACTTCCGGCTACTTTATCGCCTACTTTTATTTCACGTTTCTGTAAAATATATACACGAATCGTTCCGAACCGTTCAATATTTTTTCGAGTGTCTCTACCACAAAAAAAAAAAATCAACTCAATTTTATATGTGTAAATGCTTCTTTTTTATCGAGATATGTGTAAGTGTTTAATTCAAACTTCAGGTTTTCCATTTAAAATTCAAGCCGGATCATTCGTTTGGGACCTAAATGTGGGTCCTGCACGCTGATTTGTACAATTTCAATACCATGGGGTTGGTACTTCTAGCAGCGTCCTTGTACATTACTATATAAAAATTCTTAAAATTTAGAATCTTATTACCGTAGCTTAGGGGTTGTTCCAATTGGCTTAAATCATTTTTAAGTCGATATATTGTAAAACATGAGCTGTCTCGTAAAACACAATAAATTAGTTTTGAGTCTAAGTCAAGAGCTGGTACAAAGCTGATCCTATTTTGATAACCACAGGTTAAGGTGCTGTGATGAGCATACAACTGCAAATGTATGTGTAACGTAGCCATGTATATCCCAAACGCGAATGCAATAATTTCTGGAAATAAAACCTCAGAGAACACTTGCTTTTTTCAGAACATGATTGTGTGAATTTCAATCATAACTATCAAATTGCAACTAGAGTGGTAGCATAGCGATTGGCATCATATACAAGCTCCGATGTATTTTACTCGGGTTCAAACATCAGTAACTACAAAAAAAAAAAACATCAGTAACTACAACTTATAGACTTCATGTTGAATCCTGGTGTTTTTCATTTTTCCTATTTTCCTCAATCTATCCTTATCGAGTTATTAGTATACATGTTTTTGTTGATCAAAAGAGAAGAAAAAAAATACCGAATTAGTCCAAGCAACAAAAAGAAAACTCATAAATTTCAAATTTGAGTGAGAAATTTTTTTTGAGCAAAGTGTTGAGTGGGTACAACGTGGCACCTGCGCACGTGATCTGGGCCATCCATTTCAATTTTGGACAGTTCGGATTATGAAGAGAGAAAGGGGAGAGAGAGGCTTTCGATCTGGGCTGTCCAATATACTTTTGAATGGCTCAGATGCAATGTTCGGGTACCACGTAGGCTTTCGATCTCGGCCACGTGGTACCCATTCCGTACCAAAAAAAATTACTGTAGATTTTTTTGGACAAAAATTATGAGCCGATAGACTTTCTCTATCCAATCCATCAAGTCTTGCAATAATACAATGGTCCCTTTCAGTTACAATCAATAATACCCAACACAAGGACAAAAGCATTTGGGTCAGTTGGAAAACCAATGGCTTTAAAAGCTTGGCAGGCCAGTAATAAGTAAAGCAACTTGGTTTTGCTTTTACCTAAAATGGCTATCTCTCAACATTATTTTTCTGCGACTGGTGGAAAAAGCAGTAGCCAGAAGGAAAATGTTGCCACATTTCTCTATCAACCACAGCACCCATAATTGAGTGAACCCATGTGGGCTTCCATTTGTTTTTGCTGTTAGCTTTTTTGTTAATTTTGACTCATCATCCTCTTTCTCTTATTCTCCTCTTTGGTTGATTAACCCAACTCATTAGTTTCCATAACCTAGAGATGGTTATCTAGAAAACCAGTTTCCCGGTTACGGACGTCTGGATACGAGTCTCGACACATATGAATCCGGAACTAGGTCTCGTGATTCTTTGGTAGGACTCTCCGCTCCAACTCTCAAGTCTTGCTCAGAATTTTATTAGCTTGAGATGTTTTCGAAAGGTGCTTTCACGATCTCACCCGCGCTTGCGCATTGTACGACTTGGGTTTGGTCCGGATCCCCACACATTCCTCGTTTGATGCATATATCATATGGCGCTAGAAACGGACGTGTTTGGACATTTTTTGTCTCAATCAATCTCCGATTTGGAATAGCATACAAACTAAAATTCTGATTATATATAGCTGTTTGGTCACGAATTCGAGAATATTTGTGTGGTGGTACGAGATTATTAAAAACAAGATTGTCCCATAAGATCAAAACATGAGAATTATTAGGATGTCTTTGTCCTTCATGTGCTCTTAACTGAGTTGGAGTTGGAGGATGCTTGAGAGCAGATGACATGTTACATCAAAAAGAGTTTTGGCAAACTTCCTGGAGAATACTCCTAATCAAGAACATGATTGTTCCAATTCATGACCAGAAAAGAAATACAATGCTCAAAGAAATACCAGTCATAGTTCTGTGTTGTATGTCATATGGGGAAGAAGTATATAAGCAAAAATTCACTACAAAGAATCAATAACCAATTTCAAAGCTTAGATGGATGTCTCAAAGTTGTCTCTCTTCTACTTCATGCCCTCTCAATTCCAAGTACCCTTGTGATATTTGCAATAGTATATCTCCAAAATTTTGGGTCGCGGGCTTTTGTTTCGTATAAAGACTCTTACATTAAGTTTGATCATATGATAAACGCCTTAGAGAGAAGTACTCGCTCAAGCAATTGTGGATAAAGCATAAGTTAGAATGCCAGCTTGAGTAACGCAAACATCTCTAATGCCCCAAACCTCAGGGTTCCTCAACAAGTTTTGTCCATGGAGGACGAGTCAGGGCCTAAGATTGAACCAAAAGATGAAAATGCAATGCAAAACAGGTACACATTACTGTATTACTAGGGACAGTATGTCCGAGGAGACTAAGCCGAAACATAGTTGTTGGTTTAGTAAGACAACGCGCAACGAATAGTTGGCCAGTCACATGAGGATGAGGGAACCTGGTAGGGTGGCTACGAGCCGTTGATTTCGATAATCAACTGCTCAGATGAATCGGAGCCCTTGTAGATCCGAGCCGTCCATTAAAAAGACACAAAAAGAAAACACAAACCCCAAGTGTACCTTTTTTACACTTTTTAATATATCTTCGCACACCTTTATATATTTTTCACACTTTTTAATACACTTTTTAAACTTTAATGATAGCCACTGGGCTGATTTTAAAATTTTTCATATTGATTTTAGCCGAGAAAAAAAAAAAACAGGACACCAAAATCACATGCTTCACGAGCCTCGAAATAGATAAGTGCCCCACTAAGTTGTTCTTGATTGAGGCCACAAGGAAATTCTAGTCTGGGCCGTAGTCATTTTCGGCCTTTCCCATAACTTGAGCATTGGCTGACACCTGAAGGTCTTGCAAATAATTAGTAGAAGAGATCTTAATAGAGTAGGATTGGGCTTGGACCCAAATGCTTGGGAAAAAATGGTCATATATGCCCAAACAGTATGGAGCTATCCAAAACAAGGCCATAACGGCCTTGTTCGTTTCCCTATTTAGTTTTAGTTTTAGTTTTAGTTTTAGTTTTGATGACATCACTATTTCTCTCATTTCTCTCTCTATCTCTCTCCACTCATTATACCTGCGAGCCCTAAGCTCCTTTTCCATCCCATACACCCTGTTTGGCAGCGGGATTTACACCCGAATTTCCAAAGCACCCGGATTTGTAATCCCGGGCCCACGTTTAAGCCGGCGTTTGGGAGGAAAAATGTGGAGGTGGATTTGCATATCCGGCCAACTCAAATCCGGAAGAAGGGTCACTAGCTAACGCTAGGTGTACCCCTATCGTTACATATCCGGCTGCAAATCCGGGGCAGTGAGAGACATTTTTCTCAATTTTACCCCTCATTTGTAAGTGCTAGGACGTTAAAAAAACAACCCCAATGATACCTGATTGAGCTGATTTTTCACATGGACGTTCAAATTATTTAAATAAACATATTGGAATAAAAATTAGCTCAATCGGATACCGAAAATTGGTACAAGTATTTTGTAAGTTTGTTAGCATTAGGGGTATTTTCTTATTTTTAAAATATTAAAATATTACCATCTTAAGTGCACTAGCAACTAGGTGATTAATTTCATGGCATTTCAAAATATTTAAACAACCAGGGGCCACATTTCATGGCACTTTTTTTGTTTTTATTTTTCGTTACACGGCTCAAACTATTAAAAAAAAAACTCCCATAATAAGGTTTGTATGTGATTAATTTTTTTCACTTTGTAATTATTAATTTTTTTCCCAGAATTTTTTTTAATATGCTTATAATATTGTAGGGTAATTATAATGTAATTATTATGTATTTGTTGTTATTATAATGAAATTAATCCATTTTGTTTAATAAAATAATAAACTGGGGGCAATTAGGTCATTTGTTCTCTTATCCTATCAAATCCACCTTCCAAATCCATCAAAATATCATCCAAACACCACACTAACAAATCCACCCTTCTTATGAGGTGGGGTCACCCTCATTACCAAATCTACCCTTGTTACAAATCCACCCAAATCATCTCCGGCATCCAAACAGGGTGATAGAGTAGACTTTACACACTTGTCTTGGCTCCACACCAAATAAGTGTTGGAAAGAGGGAATGAGACATCACGTGGCAGTATCCCTGGGTTATTGAATAATTTTTCTAATTCAAGATACATGGTCGGGTAAATGATAGTTGTGAATCATTACACACTATTACTTTGGTGACCACTTTTGGGTATCATGTGAAGTGTCACCAATGTATTAATAAAATGTGCTCATTTATTGTGTCGTGAAGCGCATTTTACTAATGTAATAGTGACACAATATATATGATCACTACATGTGATTAATACGTTTGGCTTTCCATACCACCTATATAGTTTGTTTATTTCCTTGTACCCTTGCTTCCACTCAAATAGGAAACTTTGCATCCTACTCTTTTTTACAGTTGAGGATGTCCCAGTAACAACGAATTTGCATCTCAAGTGACATTAAACAGAATCTATGATGGCCCCATTGATGATTCAAACATTTCATTTCTAAATTTTGAGGTTTTTACCACCAATGTAAAAAACCAAACAGATCGGAGAATGTACCCACCTAAACGAAGCCAATTTAAAACAGGAGAATAACTGCTGATTTCACTTCCATCATAAATGATTCCACCAAGTATTTACCATTGTCCGATCAATTTGAATTTTCCGTAAATAGTAAACACATCGAGTCCTGCAAAATGGAAGATTTCGAACTGTCATATGAAGCCCGGGAGGATCCGAAATTACCTCACATGAGAGATCGGAGTCTGAAAGAACATTGACTAACTGGAAACACAATCCATAAGCAAGAAAAGCTGTAACACTTTTGTTATAACCGGATATCCAGGCCAGCTTACGCGCACCTCGACTAATTCCGGGGCCTGAAGGTAACAACCGGGCATAACTCCCAGTAGCCCCAAGGTTTGGAATGGTTGACCTCCATGGTAATCGAATATGCGACTTCATGATCAAGCACTTATTGTTTTCTCATGCCGCTATAAGTTGTAATTACTGCTTCATAATCATGCATAGCCCACACCTTTTTAACCACCCTACCTGATCATGTGGTGACTTAAGGGCAATTGGGGAATCATGTATTGCAAGTTGTACTTGAATAAGGGCATTGCAGTGGAGCTAAAAGTCAGAAAACGACAGGGAAGGGAGCAAACAATAAATTGAAAATCATGGTGCAAAAACACTGTAACACCTGTTCAATCCATTCACAAGGCAATGCAAAATCATGATGAAAATTTCAAATCAGCCACTGTTGACTCTAGGGGAACAAAAGTATCGAGTTCTCTGATATCCAACAAAATTGCAATTCCCTTCCAACCATTCAAAATTCCTACAGACAATATATATGCTTAAAGCAGGGTTGTACATAATCCTAAACCAATTTCGTAAAAATAAACAGCAGATCTACAAAATTCATTACCCATTTCAGTTCTATGTATAGGCTAGCACTCCATATTTCCAAACGGTGGAGGCTCCTGCCAGCGATAACCTCAGAAGGGTCTTTTTCCCTATGCAGAGTACAATGGCATATCTCGTATCCGTTTTAAAAAGCAGAAAATCCTTAAGTTTGATGGTGTCTACTTGAACGACTGCATTGCACTGCGCGTCCTAGTAAGAAGAGAAGAACTGATGCCAGAAATTGTCCGCCCAAACACCCGTGAGCCTGAATTCCCGTTGTTTGTATCTCCCGTTGCATTAATGCCGTTGGAAATGCCTGGAGTGGCCAATGGGTCAACTTCTGCAATTCCATGAAGCTCCTGGAATGAATAGAACCCACGTTAGACTTGAAGTGCATGCAAGGGAAAAAAAAAATACTATGAATAGCGTAATTAGAGTTGCATAACCTTTAGGCCGGGGGCTGAGACAGCGGTATGCAATGGTCGCTGTACCAAAGAAACATATCAGACCATAGATTAGTTAGATTACTATGCAAATTATTCAACAAATTGATTCCACATCAAATAGTACTCCCTCCGTCCCAAATTGATTGTCACTTGTACTATTTTGAAATGTTCCAAATTAGTCCTCTTTGAAAAGTCAAAACAAAATTTATTCAATTTTCCAAAATAAGCCATTTACCAATAACAATCATTTCATTCAAAAGTTGAAATATAAGGGCATTGTTGGTAATTAATGAATCTGTTTAATGTGAAATTGTGAATACATTTATTGAATGCAATTATTGCATGTCTGCTTAAAAAGTTAGAATTCACAAAAGTAACCAGCAATTTGGAACGAAGGGAGTACGAAGAAAACAAGCCATTGTTATTGTCTGTACAAGTGAATGACAATGACCATAATAAATCCCCATGATAATATGGTTTGTACACCAACACCACAAACTCCAAAAAGCAGTGGACACCTTGTGAAATGTCAAGAATCATGAGTATACTCTGTGTGTGTGTGTGTGTGTGTGTGTGTGTCAGAGAGAGAGAGAGAGAGAGAGAGAGTCAATGAGATCCAAGATTTCATCTGCTTCGCGATTTTACCTAACCATAGAAATAGAACCACTTCAAAGAATGACCTCACTCTTCTCAAAATATTCAAAGAGACATGGACTAAACATGTCCACCGAAGAGTTCTGATGTTTCTCAGTAAGCACCAACCGGGTATTAGTTTCCCACGCTACAATCTCTCCTTTTTTTTTCAATTTTTTTAGCAATAGGCTCAACTCCATTGAGGACAGAAACAAACCTTGTTAGTTCCATTAGAAGCAGAAGGAGATGGCAATTCCACCGATGGTATGGGAGATGGAGATTCAGCCTGCACAGGCAAACATAAGAGTAAGAGCATTGCAGAATTTGCCGATGCAAGTGATGCAACAACGTGCCAACACCATGTACTTGAAGCGGAACGCATGTATATCCACCAAAACAAAAACAGTGCTTTCTAAACCAAATGTGCACGCACACCCGCAGGCGCAGGCACATACTGCCTTCTTGAAAAGAGGCAGGGCTTAATCCCTGTGGTTGGAGGACTTATTCTCACTCGCCTTACGGGATAAGTCATAAATATCTTCCAGCCATACAAAATATATTTTAAATAGATAACTCTAAACTATTTGTTCCCCAAACACAGAATGAGACGTGTTCATTAAAAGTTCATTATATTAAGAACACATACTAACATAACAACAGAAGAAATCATATCATTACCCCAGATGAGGGTGGCATTTGTGGCATTTCAAGAGCTGGCCTGGACGAACTTGATGGAGCCGCCTAGAGGAGGACAAGATGGTAGATATTAACATGGAAAATGAGTTCTATCATATTAACTTGGAAATATAGAAGACAACGAGGATGAAGTTAGGCTTGTGCCTGAATACGCTCTGGAGTTTTGGAATTCTCTAAGTTCCAAGCAGCATAGACCAACTTCTTGACTCCTTCATTTGTGACATCCTACGCAGATGAACACAGCATTAAGGTCCAAAGCCATGATATTTTAGATGGCACCACCAACTTTTGTAATTTTATATTACTTTTATGACGTCAATATAATACCTGTTTCTCTTCAAATCTATGGATTTTAGTCTCCTGGACATGGAAAAAGTTAAATCAGCATTCCAATTTACATTCAACAACAATCTAATAGACATTGGTAAACAAAGATGAGTCACCAGAGTTCGGACTGCATGGTGAACGGATTTCACATCCACACAAGTCACTTTGACTTCTCCTCGGAGTTCCGAAACCTGTATAATTAAGTATATCTTCATGAATTAACTTGGAACAGTCACCAGCAACAAAACTAAATAGCTAGCAAACTTTTAATCTGGTCCCACCTCATCTCTTGTAGCAGCAGTAAGCTCAGCACATTCATCTAGATTACAATCCACGCGATCAATCCTGGAAGACAAATGCCGTTTGGTGGCCTGGAAAACAAACAAAACCTCTTTCAGGAGTTCTCTCTTTCAATCCGACATCCTAGACCATTAAGGCCATAACCAGCATAGAGATTATCTAAAACACCAATAAGGACAAAAGTACCTTGGACATAACCAAGGACATGGCTGTGTACTAGAGCAAACTGGTATGGTGAACCTATTGAGCCATCCCCACACAGTGGTTGGCTTTGAGCATACTATTATTGATTACCGCGTATATTCTCATTTCAACAACTACATATTAGCAAAGAAGTGTGAACAAAAAGCTCTAATACCTATTTACAAAAACCATAAATGAATTGCAAGTTCAGAGATTAGATCCCTCAGAGTCATATTGGGCCAAAAGATCAAGATTCAAGATAAATTAAAAAGGAAGAAGTATTTCTACTCCTCGAATTAGGAAATCTTGAGAGATTAATATGCATTCATAAGAATTATGGTTTTATTATAAGTCAATAACAAGTTGCTTCTTTCACGTGTAATGTGCTTTAAGTGTTTTGAAACGATGGACATGTGTGTCACCCAAGTCTAAAGAGTGTCTGGTTCTAAAAAATTAGATCAAATACCATCACATGTTTAGATGAGAGTCCAAAATGTGTCAGCAAGTATCAAATGAGAGTCGGTGTCCGACAAGTGTATGACACTGGACAACCCAGCTTGAGCAATTTGGCTTCTAGTATCAAGGGTTGCTTATACATCTGTTGTTCTTAATTGGCAATACTCTTTTTATGCTTTTTTCTTTACAATCAAACACCTGATGGAGGTAGGAAAAAACTGACGCACATGCCTGTGCACTTATTTCCAATTCATCTGCCTCCCATTATATGTTCACGTTTAGATGTAATAAATACATCCCAATTTGCCGTTCACAAAAATATGTATATACAACCCCATTTCAACCATAAACAGATGAAGAGGATAGTTTATAAGAAAAATGGTTTCCGGACTGTTATTATCACATACTTAATGATTGAACTGTCACCCTTCCAAAGTTTCAAACTATAGCTATTACAAATCCGGTAGGATAACATGCATAAGTCAAATAAATGCAATGCATTTAGCCTCAACAAAATACAAATCAATGCACACACAGTTTCAAGAAGCAACCGTGTAATTGTCTGGCCTACACAAACGAGAGGTTAAAAATCAAAGAGAAAAAAACTCAGATCTAGGCCAAATAACTAGATTTCTCTCCTATAAACTACTGTAAAAGTGTAAAAACCAACTAATACATTTCATGTGTGCACTAAAACCAAATCGGCTTTCTGTCTGCTTCAAACAAAGCATACAAGAATTGCTAGTAGGTAGTTCTTGAGGACTAAGAAGTATTAACATCTCACTTCTCTATCTGCTCCTTGCGTACACACATCTGTAATACTACCATCAATACAGACAAAAGCACATCAACAAGGCTCAATATTTGTATCCTACTGTGTCAAACAAAAATCAACACCAGCCACTTAGGGAATATCATACACAAAAAATTGAAGATATACAAACATTGTTTCATTTTGAGAGCTCTAAAACATTATGCAACTCAGTTAAGTATCTGATAAACAATTTCCTCTAGAATTGTTTCAACAAGCGTAAGCCCCAATATACATTCTATAGACGTAAACAGAAAAACTTGCCGTGATTGAAGAGTAAACATTCTCAAGTTGTTTGGCAACAGAAGTGCATGCATCTGCTAAACTACGCCTGGTTGCAAACATCATCTCCGGGAGTTTCCAACCCTGAACATAGAGAAAGATATAAGGCACCATAGCAACAAAAGGATAACATGTTGTACATCCGAAATTTTGAAAGAGCCTCAACTTACAAACACAATAGTCTACGGGGAACATAATGTTTAACGAGGATGGATTTAAACCTTTTCAGTAAAAGGACAGAGCGGCTTCTTCTTTTGAAAACCCTTACTAACAATGAAAAAAAATCATTCAGGCTCCAATTTGACATCTGTGAAGTGCAAGACATTGACAAAAGGCTGGGAGACGGAGGTAAGTTTGGAATTTCGAGAACAATGAAACTCAAGGCAGTTGTTTTGGGAAGGCTGAGATTTTATACAGCCCCCAATTCATGTAGCAGAGGCTTGTAATTGAGCTGTTCAGCTAGCTGAGGTATAGGCTATGCATTCAAGGAGAAACTCAAAATGAAACGAATGGAAGGGATTCACTCTTAAGGTTTTATCAAGTCGAATGCCCAGTGAAACCAAAGGAATTATCCAGGCTACCGGAGTAGTGGAACTTAAGTTTTTAGAACTAGCAAGACAGCAAGCCGGATATAATGAGCTCATTAAGTCAGATTCTGACTGCTAGATAGATGTCAAAATATCAGGCACTTGTTACTCACAAGAATATGCAAGTGGTGAATGAATACAGGGCCTAAAGGCCCATCCACCAAGCCAAGATGCTAGAGCCACCCAATCCTATGACTTGCGAGAGCAGGCAAGCCCAACTAGCCAGCAACATTAAGGACACCGATTAAAGGACACGGTCAAGATTCCTCCACATTCAGTACAAGTCTGAATCTTGCATCATGGGCCTTGCTCTTCATCAATGGAAAAGCTTAGCATTAACTTTGAAATTGATGCAATTAAGAGAGACATTATGACTAAACTTCCTGTATGTTGCTCTCAACCTAACCAAGTGCTAGAATGGGGGGCATATATCTTGAGGATGAAACTCCACATTTGACACCACTTAATTATGTGACACTCCATAGTTTAACCAAGAATAGAAAATTAATTTAGCACTTTTGCATCTCTAGATCAAGGAAAACCTTTGGACAAAAATCTGTCAACTAAACAAAGCCATCTAGTGCCAGAAATATCAGCTGCATTTAAAATAAAGCAGCTATTCTTTCTGGGAACTTGATGAGCAAGATTCATTACGATTCACACTAAACTATGCGCAATTTTTTGTTAGCGATTCCACAAGATAGTGAGGGATGCATGACTTTCACCTTCCACCAAATATATCCATATCCGACCACAATAACCACAACCACTACACCATATTTGCTTGAACCTGCACAATACGAAACAAAATAATACAGTTAAATAGGTATTGCAACAGCTTATCTTGTCCAATGCGCAAAGATCCTTAACAAGATGTGGAGTTCTACATTTAAGAAAGTTTACATACAAGTAATCCTCCATAGAAAGATGTTACGTGAAGTGGTGCATAACACAAAGATGATGAATTACAATTGCTCAGGGTTTCAGATAGCATTACGACTGGCGAGAAAGAGAAAATGGAAACTCAAGTTACTCGAGGAGAATTTCAATATTTACTGAAAAGAGAAACTTCGGAGACATAGTAATTGAATGCCCTAAATTGACATCTGCACCAAATTTGACAAGAATCAAGATTATGAGGTTCCACTAATTTCCTCATTAATGGTTTAGTAGCTTAAAGAATGCCCCAGAGTTTTGCCACCAGTCCACCCCTCCCCCCAAGGAGACCTCGCGCGCGCGCGCGCGCGAGAGAGAGAGAGATCTGGTGTAGAAGCTTCACATAATACATTACCAGAAGCTTTGCATAAGTCCTTGATATTACATCACATAATGGACGTGCAGCATTGGTTTCATGAACTCTCAAGTTTCTAAGAATGTACTACCTTTAACCGCAGATTCAAAGAGTTACAAAACATCTGTAAACATAAAATCAGGTCCCTAATTATGATTCTAAGAGTAGGAAGAGAATGCTATGACAACTAAGGTGAAGGAGCTATGCTCTGAAACATATAACTTGAATAGAGCATCACGAGTTACCATGTTCCACAGATATTTTCCAATCTCTAATAACATACAGGAAATGAGCAAACAAAAGGCCGCATTTCCTGGTTCCAGAATTGAGAATGTTGATGATCTAAATAATCCCAAAACTAAACTAATGAATCGTTCAGAAGAAAAGTTGCTCATAAAAAACAGGCGGGGAAGACAAAGCAATACTAGTGGTTTCCTTTTAATAATTAGTATTAAACCCACAAAAAAAAAAAAAAAACCCATACACCAAAAAATATTGAAAGTCGAGGTGCATCAACAGAAAATAGCAGTGCTTGTTCGAAAAGGAAGACTTCAGCCAAATACTGCGACAATAAATTTTTTGTTTGGCATACAAAAATGACTTAAATGTAATTCACACAAGAAGCATTGTATACAGAAGTGAGTCATGTGGAGTTGGATGGGTGAGACATTATCCAATATATACACATACGAAGGTATTATAACTCCAACCTGAACCACTTGATGTTACAATGGTAACTGATCTATTTGATGCCAAGAGTTGCAGCTCCTGTCGCAGGCTATTGACCTACAAACTCATGTGAACCCCTTGAGTGCATCATAGGAGAATAGATAGCTCACATATCCAACCCACGCAGGAAAATGAAAAAATAAATTAGCTTGTACAAATTTATACTAGGAACATGCAAACCTGTTGCAACAAAGAGTCATTACGCGGCTTAGGCCTCGATGGTGTAGCACTAGAATCATCTTGCCTAATTTGCTTCCAAAAAACCCGTGAAATCTGTACAAACAACTGAATAATTGAACTTCCATACTTTGACAATCAGAAAGACATATAGTCAAACAGGTAAAGATGAAAACACCAACATAACAGTGTTTTAACCAGTCAAGACATAATATACCTTAAAGGCCCCAGAGAAAATATCAGAGACAGTCGGAATGCTTCCTTCTTTGGCTAAAACAGACCCAACAATACCTAATGCAAATCAAATTGCACAGTTGTTAGAAAGATTAGGACATACCATGAGTTACATATGCCATGGCCCTTATGACACTTGCTATGTTACAAGCACAAACACTAGGGCACCCAAACACCAGAAGATTACAGGTCGAAATAACTATCTTTAAATAGGGTCCCCAGTCCAGCCCTGAGCAGCAGCCTCTATCTAACTGTTCTCTTAAAGACTTAATCTAGCATTAGTAGTCGAACAGTGCAAATCGAGTCATTGCATATTCACTTATTTTGCTTATTTTTGTATCTGAATCAAGACAAAGAATAAGTAAAGATTCAGACACAAAATCCGCAAATAAGCAAGTAAGCCAGAGTTACTAAACTGGCCCTCAGTAAGCTAATCAGCTTAGTCACATAAACCTACCCTCGGGTCAAGCTCTTAATCCTCACGCTCGCGCTTTCAATCCTAGCTCTCGCGAATTATATTACTTAGGTATATTTTTAAAGAGGCTTCCACGCCCGCGCACTCGTATTATTTGAGTTTAAGCTAATGCCTCGGCTTACTGTCCCCCAAGAATGCTTGTGTGCACCAGTGGGTATTAGTCTCGTCCCGGCTCAAAAAATGGTCACCAAGGATGACCACAAATAAATGACGACCAAAAAGAGTGAGACGAAAACAAATGTAAAAAAATTCAATTTTGAAGGTGAAACATACAACGTGGCTACAACTTAGCTAGGGTTTACAATGATTCGTCAATCAACCACTACAGGAACTAGGAATTACTCATCCACATACACATAACAGAAACTGTATTGACATATACACATATGCGTGATTCTTATACACATGTGAGTTTGAAGGACTGTGTACACGTACCTGCACCGATGATGATGGTGAGCTTCCCAATAGGAAGGGCCATCGGAGGTGGTGAGAGAGAGAGAGAGAGAGAGAGAGAGAGAAGATTGAAGATTTTCGTGGGAAATCGAATGGTGGGATAGTTGAGTCGATCAGGAATTAGTGAACTTGGGGAACAAGACTTGTTTCTGTTTTCTCTCTCTTCGGCGAGAAAATTGTCGCACCTCGCTGCAGTTCAGTAACTACGAGAGCCCTATTTTTTGCGGGCCACAAAAATGAAAAATCACGAAATAATGTGCCCCCCTTTTCTTTTCTTTTCCTTTTTTTCTTCCGAAATGTCCGGGTCAACTTAAATGCATGAAGATTAATTTTTCCTCGAGTCCGGTTAAAAACAGACTTGTTTTTATGTCAGGATTAGGGGATTAACAAGAAATTACTACTCTCTTCTAGCCTGACCCCATAATTATCACAAGAAATTACTACTCTCTCTTGCCTAACCCAATAATTGAATCATGTTCAATTATGTGGGGAGCAAATACACCAACTAACAAGGTTAATTACTGGGGCTAAGCTTTTAGGGGAAACAAACGAATTTAAACTGTTTGAGTTTGATTTTAGCGTTTGTAGCCGTTTTTTTTTTAAAAATAAATAAGCAAATTTTGAATATTTTATAAAACATGTTGAACTTTAATAAGCTTGAACAAGTTACTATCCAACTCGCTTGAATTATGTTGTTTAAATAAGATAAGATATTCATATTAACTCAAAATTAACATTCATTTCGAGATGGACTTATCTCATAAACAAGTCAAGCTTAAAAATACAATTTTTTAAAACTCGTTAAAATTTTAAATTCAGTTTGAACAATTCATCGTTACGTTCATTTACTTTTTCTTCCTCTCTCTACGCCTGCTAAAATTTAGGAAATCTTTTATTACTATTATTATTGATCCATTCCAAAATTACTCGTCCAGCCCCATTGACTCTCTGCATTTTACTCATTGCCACTTTTTAAGGCGTAATAATTTGCAACACAAGCCCCGACACAACATTAGAGGTCGGAAATTTTATCCCAAAACATCCAAATTATATATCATCATCCAATGCTGAAATAAAAAACGGAGGGAAAAAACGCCCGACTATGTAGTACTAAAACACAGGAAACTTGGGTGAGCAGGGAGCCAAGGATATTCTTCGGCTAATTTGCAAGAACACCCCATAAACTATCACTTTGTTGCAACATCACCCCCTAAAGTACCAAATGTGCCAACATCACCCCCTCAACTATCAAAATCAAGCAAGTTCACCCCTTTCCCATTTTTCCGTTAAATGTTAGACGGAAACGTGTTAAAAACCGAAAATACCCTTATCTTAAAGGGGGTCGACACTTAATTTACTCTCTCAGCCCTCCCCCAACTCTCGTCTCTCTTTGGAAGCAAACAATAGCAGCAGCCCACCACCATGATCGATCGATCGATCGATCAATCGATCTGGAGCCATGAACGAAGCCCCACAAAACCACTCCTGCCTCTCACTCCTCCCCTCTTCTCCCATCTGATACTGAAAAAAAACCTAGATCGAGACAAACCCAAATCGAGAGAAAGAAACCCAGATCGCTACAAACCCATAGAATGTAGACCCAAGATCTCTCTTTCTCTTTCTCTCGCTCTCTTTGAAGGTCTCTCTTTCAACGGTGTTCGAATCTCTAAGTGGACCCAGAACGAAACCCTAAGCGAAGACATTGTACGACTTTTGTTTGCCAAAGTTTGTGGCTTTGTGTGTTTGAAATCGTGTGTTGACTTGAAATGAAAGAAATCTGGGTTGAAATGTTGAAATCTAGGTTTGAATTGAAATCGTGTTGAAATCTGGGTTTTCTGTGTTTGAAATCCGTGTGCATTTGAATTGAAATCTAGGTTGAAATGTTGTACCCAATTTGTTGTATCAATTCTGTCATTGAATCTGCCATGGAACAATCAGGGTGTATGGAATTGAAATTGATGCAACCCAGATACAATGGGTTTTCAAAATTCTGGGTTTAATACCCGTAATGCAGAGAGAGAGAGAGAGAGAGAGAGAGATTTATCAAGTTTTCAAATTTTGTAAAATATGGGTTTAAAAATTCTGGGTTTGGGTTTCAAAATTCTGGGTTTTGGGTTTTCAAATTTTCTGGTTTCTGTGTATTCAAATTATGGGTTTCGGTTTTCACAATCTGGGTTTTATACCCGTAATGTAGGGACACACACACACACACACAGATTTACCTGGGTTTGTTTCTCTTGGATGTGTAGAGAGAGGGAGAGAGATGCAATGACAGATGAAAAAAAATGGGTAATGGGGAAATGGGTTAGTTTATATACAGTTGGCCAACCCATGTGGGGGCATTTTCGGCTTAAAATTTTTGTTCCCGTTAAATTTATCACTTTTCCGTCCAATTCAAGCCTTATTTTTAACAGAATTGGATGGAAGGGGTGAACTTGCTTGATTTTGATAGTTGAGGGGGTGATGTTGGCACATTTTGTACTTTAGGGGGAGTTCTTGCAAATTAGCCATATTCTTTCACAAAGAAGATTGTGATTTTAGACGAATGGTGTCATTGCTCACGCTTCAAACCTGTGCTACAGAAATGTTTTAACAGATAATGCAAAAAGATGGCACCCAATGGTCAACCCAGATGAGCAAGTTCGACCTTCTGATAGCGAACAAAAACACGGGCATTTTCTCAACGGAGTTGAGCAACATAAATTTAAGGACTCTAAACTGTACAACACAAATAATGACGTTGCTATTGCAATTGCTTGCTTGCAGTTTACGAGTGGTGTTTCTCGAGAAAATCAAATTTAGGATAAAAGGTTTTTCATCTAGCCAAGGAGAAGGCGTTTTTACTTCCCGACTAGAGGTCCTGAATACTTTTGCTACGTCAAAAGTATCCCTTGCTAATAGGGATAAGTTTATTCAGAAATTAGAATGCAGGGACAATGTAGAGAGCCATTGCCTCAAAACTTGGATTCAATCCCTATGCCTGAACCTGCACAACATCAGACAACCTAACGTAGTTAATGAGGTATCACAACAGCTTATCAGGTTCAATTCACAAAGATCCCTAGCCAGATTTGGAGCTTTACATTTAACAAAGCGTACATACAGGTAATCTCCATAGGAAGATGATACTTGTAGTCGCGTATAAAACATAGGCAATGAATTACCCTTTCCCAAGGTTTTAAATAGCATAATCAGAAAAGAGAGGGAGAAAATGGAAACTCGAGTTACTCGAGACGTATTTCTATGTTGATTGAAAAGAGAAACTTCAAATACATAATAGATGATTGCACTTAATTAACAACTGCGCCAAAATTTGACAAGAGTCAAGATATACGAGGTTCCATTCATTTCCTCATTAATGGTTTAATAGTAGCATAAAGCATGTGACAGTTTTGCCACCGGTCCACACTTACCCCAAGGAGACCCTGAAGCGCGCACGAGAGAGAGAGAGAGAGAGAGAGAGAGAGAGAGAGAGAGAGAGAGAGAGAGAGAGAGAGAGAGAGACTTCACATAATTCATTACCAGAAGAAGGTTTGCATGAGTCATTGAAAGTACATCACATAATGAAAATGTAGAAATTTTTTTTTTTTTTTTGGTGCAATAGAATTGTTTTCATGAAATCGCAAGTTTCTGAGAATGTACTTCCTTTTCACAAAAAAACTGTTTTTTTCCAAACACCGAGACAAGTCATTCTCTCACAACACATAACATAAAAAACCGTGAAAAACCAGTTTTTTCAAAAAACTGGGTTAGTGGAACACCCCCTTAAAAGCAGGTCCCTGATTATGATTCTGAGAGTAGGAAAAGAATGCTATGATTTCTAAGGTGAAGGGCTACACTGAAACAAATCACTTCTTCTTTTTTTTGTTACAAGAAACAAATCACTTCAATAGAACATCAACGAGTTACTATGTTCCATGGAAAACAATGATTCTACCATCTCATTTTGTAGTTAAAAGAAATAATGCTAGGGCCAAGGGCCAACAACTAGACAAGAATTGATACAAGGATAGCTACAGCAAGACATGGCCTGCATGCATTGTCGGGAAGACACACACAAAGGGATGAAAAATAACACATGGAAAAATGGAGAGACGTGAAGGAGAGTCTATGAGCTTTGGGAAGGAGGGGAAAAAGCAGCAGTGGACACATATTTCCCCATTTCCAGAAAAAGTAATACAGCACTTGCAGCTCCGCACTCCCGGTTCCATAATCAAGAATGTATGGAAGAAAGCAATAACCCCTAAACCAAATTAATTAAGTACTGGCAAGATAAGTGACCTATCAAAAACAGGTGGGAAGACAAAGCTATACTGATGATCATTCTTCAGTTTGATATTTGTATCAGGAAGTTTAATCAGAATTTTAGTTTGGCATGCAAAAATTAATTGAATATATATGACCCAGAAGTTATTGTAGAGAGGAGTAACTCCAACCTGAACCAATTGATGTCACAGTTTTAACTGATCTATTTGATTCCCAGAGTTGCAGCTCCAGTCACAGGCTATTGACCTACAAAACTCATGTGAACCACTTTGAGCACATCGTAGGAGAATATATAGCTCACATATCAATCCTGTTGTTGCAACAACGAGTCATAAAGCGGCTTAGGGCCTCGATGAGGTAGCAGTAGAATCACCGTGCCTAATTTGCTTCCGACAAACCTGCATATAAGAACTGAACAATTGAACTCCCATGCTTTGAATATCAAAAAGGCGTACGCTCAAACAGGTGAAGATGATAGGAGAGTAACATCCAACATGACAGTATTTTAACCAGTCAAGAAACAATATATCCTAAAGGCCCCAGAGAAAATATCAGAGAAAGTTGGAATGTTTCCTTCTTTGGCTAAAACAGACCCAGCAATACCTAAGGCAGTTCAAATTGCACATTTGTTAGCGCGACAATGTATACCATGAAGTTCTATATGCCATTTGTTATGTTGCAAGAACAAACAGTAGGACCCCAACCAGCAGAGGATTCTCGGGTGAATTAACTATAAATAAGGTCCCTAGTTAAGCCCTGAGCAGCATCTAACAATTCTCTTAAAACTTAACCTGCTTTGGTAGTTGAGCAGTGCAAATCGAGCCATTGCTTATCTACTTACAGTCCCTTTTTTCTTATCTGAATCAACTATCAAGACACAAAACAAGGGAGAATTCAGAGACAAAATACAAAACTAAGCTAGGGTTGCCAATTAATGAGCAAATCGAGCCATTGCTTGTTAACTTCTTTTTCTTATCTTTTTTATCTGAATCATGACGCGAAATAAGCAAAGATTCATAGACAAAATCAGCAGATAAGCAAGTGTTAACAAACGCGCCCTCGATACGCTGTCGCCTCGACTTACATTCCCCAAGTGCATCAGTAGGAATTAGTCTCGTCCAACGTCACATAATGTCCCTGCGCATGTGGGAGCTAGAAAAAGTCTTTCGAAAACATCCCAAACTACTAAACTTCGCGAGGGCAAGGATTGAGATCGTGAGTGAAGATCCATACTGAAAGATTAAGTGACTACAGTCTCGTCTCGACTCAAAATGGGTGAAGGGCAAACACATGTAAAAGACTACCGAAAAATTGTATGATGCAAAGATATGTAAAGAGAATTTCCATTTTGAATGGGAAAAAAATGATGTGACAACAGCGAACCCCCAAGTTTTCTTTTCACTGCATTACGCCTGAATTGGAAAAACAAAATTAGAATGATTCATTGATCAAAACACTACAGGTATTAGGAATGAACCGTCCACAAACAAATAATCGCAACTGTATTGCCGTATACATATGGAAAGAAATGTAAAAAGAACACTTCTGAAACATCAGTAGTAGGATGGTTTGACGAGCTTGTTCGGAATATCCATCAAAATGGAAATTCGAGATCATGCCTTGCTTTGGTTGCCCAGGTGTGTTGGTCCATTAGGAAGTGCAGGAATGACTTTGTGTTCTCTGGTGACTTTGTGTTCTCTGGTGTGTATCCGTCCAACTATAGAGCTTTGAATGCAGCATTTGCTGCTACAGGGGACTATTTGGCTGGTGCCTATTCTGATTT
Source organism: Vaccinium vitis-idaea (assembly GCA_963854785.1). Classification (NCBI taxonomy): domain Eukaryota; kingdom Viridiplantae; phylum Streptophyta; class Magnoliopsida; order Ericales; family Ericaceae; genus Vaccinium; species Vaccinium vitis-idaea. The sequence continues at coordinate 20,290,908 of OY978215.1, forward strand.
GAAACCTATAGCACCTAGCTCAATTGGGGATAGTAATAACCTGAAATGGCAATGTCCACCAACTGGGTTCTTGAAGTTTAATTGCGATGGGGATTCCAGAAGGTGATGGAAATTAACTATGGGAGGATAAGGGTGTCCTCGGCTTTGACAGCAGAGGCGTGGACGATTAGAGTGGCTTGTGCTATGGCTGCTTCGAGTGGGATTCACAACTTCATAATTGAATCTGATAGTCTTAATTCTTAAAGCAATTTCAATGGTAAATGGCAAGAGAGCTATGGAAATGGGAAGTCCAAACCTTTTTAGAAGATGCAAGGATTTTAGCTCGTGATTGGAATGCTTCATTTGTATGGTGTAATCGCTCTGTCGATTCTTGCGCCCATTTTCTAGATAAGTTAGCAAAGTCCTGTCCTAATCCCCTGCCATCAATTGCGATGCTCCCTAGTGAATTCTCTAACCTTGTTCAGTTGGATTATTCTCTGGAATGAAATTCCTCTTTTCAAAAAATAATAATAATCATTTTGAAAGAAAATTTCAATTTCGAATATGACGAACATGACTACAATGCAGCTAGGGTTTATAAAAACCCCTAAGTTTGTTTTTCACTACATAAAATCAAACCACTACAGGAACTTAAGAATTACTTATCAACTGCAACTGTAGTAATACATACATAAATGTGTAAGTTTGAATTCCTGTAATTCCAATTTGGAATGCGAAAAAAATAACGTGATTGCAACGCAGCCAGGGTTTACAAAACATCTAAGTTTGGCTTTTCACTACATTTACTCATTTAGCCTAAATTGCAAAACAAAAATAAAAAAAAATGTCAGAACGATTCGTTAATCAAACCACTACAGGAACAAATGAATTACTCCTCCACAAACAAATAATCGCGACTGTATTGACATGTATCGTATGTGCACGTATATGCGAGTTCGAAATTTTGAAGACGTGTATGCAAACGCACCTTTGATGGTGAGCTTCCCGATAGGAAGGGCCATCGGCGGCGAAACGATGGCGTTAGAGGGAGAAAATCTAGACGAGATTGAAGATTTTTGTGCGTTGCATCGGATGGTATAGACCTGTCTCTGTTTCAATCTCCTAGAGCACCAATGGGATTGTGAAATTGCTAGCCATCCCCAAAAAGTGCCAAATAGTGGTTAAAAAGTGGGTAAATATAACCAAAGCGTTTCAACAACTATTTTCGTCCCAATACATAATTTCAGCAACTATTTTCCTCACCTCATTTTTTCTAATTTCTCAATCCCAATTCAACAACTATTTTCCTCCCAAAACATAATTTCAGTCCGTAATACGGTGACTTTAAAAAAAAATTTAAAATATATATTTTTTAAATTATCAGCTTGCATCCAAAAATTTATTGAACGTTATTCTTCAAAAATTTATTGAGTGGACCATGATCTTACCACACCTAATAATTTTACCCAAAACTTATTTTCTACTGATAAGAGCATCTCCACTCTTGGACCAAATTTTTCACCAAATTTAAATTTGAGTAAAAATCACCCAAAAACTCACTCCACTCCTTCACCAAATCCTTCACCAAATTTGCTCAACACCAAATTTGCTCAAATTTTTCACCAAATTTGATCAACACCAAATCTAATACCAAATAACCAACGGCTATATTCTCGTTCACTTTGAAGACATGTTTGCTTCTGCTACTATGTATTTAATTCAAGTATTCAACTACTTCAGTACCTCTGTATTCACTTTTTCACCCAACACCCCTGCCATTCCATTGTTTTTTATGCCCTTTGGATGGATTTGAGATTTTTCTTTTAGACCAACGTGAGGAAGACCATTGTTTTTTATGCCATTTTGTTGATCAGCTTCACCTACCCATTTTGCTCGTTGTTGAAAAGATTGGGAAAGTAAAAGGGGAATGGAGGGAAAAGAATCTGGAAAAGTAGAAAGTAGAGTTTTGGAGGTAAAATGAAAAAAAAAATCTGTTTTGACAAAATGGGGGGAAAATTTAGAGCCAAAATGCAAAAAACTGTTTTTTGACAAAATTTTAACTACAATTCGGTAAAAAGGGTGGTTTCCCATTGGAAGGGTTGGAATCAAATCAAGTTTTTAACCAAATTTTTACTCAAATTTTGAGTAAAAATTTGGTCCAAGAGTGGAGATGCTCTAAGGTAAAAATCGAGAGGAAACGAGACTGCTCTCTCTCTCTCTGTCTAAAAAAACCCATTCTTGTCGCAGACTGCTCTCTCTGTGTCTAAAAAATCCATTCGTCGCAGTCTCTCTCTCTCTCTCTCTCTCTCGAAACACGAACAACTCCCAAATCAGCCACTCGATCGAACCCAAACCCCCTTTCAATTCTCAATCAAACCCCATCTCTCTCTTTCTATTTATCTATCACCCCCTCTGAAAAAATCCCAAATCGTTAACGATTAGCAATTTCGGACAAAAAATTGCAGATTCTAGAGATTATTTTGCACATTCCAACCATTGGGTGAAATTCGGTCATTTGCCGGCGAGATTTTAGGTAAACTCTGGTCTGTATTCTGGTATATAGCCATTGGTTTTGATGAGCCGGCAAATATGGCTATAGCTATTTAGGCCTCGTTCAGTTGTCAAGAAAGTATAGGAGAGGATGGGAAAATCAACTTTTCCATAACTAGGTGTTCAGTAAGCAGGAAAATAATGGGACCCACAAAAATACTTTTCCCACTATGACTCACTTTCCCTCAAAATGCATCCTGCAAAAAGGAAGGAATTATGTGTCGTGGGAAAGTTTGCTCCCACCAATTACACTTTCCTGTAAAAATCCTTTTATCAAGTGAACACTCACGGGAAAGTAAATTTTCCATTATTTTACTTCACTTCATTTCACTTTTCTTAGGATTAACTTTCTCGCATAACATTCTTGGCAAATGAACGGAGCCTTAGGGTGTCAAATATCCATTAGGGTGTCAAATATCCAACTTTGCCATTTTTCATCCCCATTGGAGCTTGGAGTTCTACAATAGGGATGGAAAATGGCTATACAACCCCATATCCAACCCCCATTGGACCTGCTCTTAGGATGTGTTTGAAACTTACGAAAAGTGAGACAAAATAAAATGGGAGGAAATTGAGAGAAAAGTGGAATGAAAATTTCACTATTCACAATACTATAGATTTCTTATTCTCTCTTCTGTCTCTTCAAACCAAACAAGAGGAAGAAATTTTTTTAACTTTCCTTTATTTTCCCTCACTTTCTTAAAGTTCCAAACAGACCCTTAGACAAATTATCGCAAGACTATCAACCCGGTTTTTTCCCCCTCTTTGGAACGGCGCAACTAGGGTTGCACGTATATCGGATCGGTCTGGGTTCAAGCCGGGGTTATATCAGTAGAAATTAAAGAGAGTAGTGCATTCTCAACCACGTCTATTAATAATTTGGCTTCATTTAATATTCTTTTAAGTTGGGCTCTCTTAAAGTTTTATTTCGCCCATCCAATTAGTCCTTCTATTTTTATAAAGTATATATAGTACCCCAAGACTAAATTAATCATCTCCACTATGTATACATTAGCGTTTATAATTATAATACTTATAGTAGTACGAAGCTCGAGGAATATATATATACATACATACATATTGTATAATAAGGAAGGACGGTATTTGAATTTGGTAGAGTGTGTGTATATATATCCACTTCAGAGGAGCATATTATAGAAAGGGTTTTCTAATTTGATGTTTGGTCGTTTGGCCAATTTTACCCCTCCAATTGAGTTTAGCTATGTTGGTTTACTTGTCGTTTATCTTATCATTTGGCAGAATTAAACTTGATTTCTCATTAGCATGGTGACTGAAATCACTTGATTTACTTTGAGTAAGTTTTGGTGTTAACCATACCTCAAAGTTCATGTTATTGCGCTTGATTGTCATTACCACTTAAAATTTACTCATGACCTCATCACATACACTACATCCTCAGGTTTCTTTTTGGCCAAATATTTACCTATGCAAATGTAACAAAACTGTGCCAATTGACCAGACCACAAGGTAGTTTGCCTGCCAATTTTCAAACTTCACAGTTCCATGTTTTAAGCTTCAGCAGAATCTTTCGATTTCTTACCCAAATCAGTTAGATAGGGCTCCGAATTGAATTTGGGTTTTCATTTAGGTTTGGTTTGAATTTTCTGCATGTGATTTCGCTTGGAGAATGGGTTTTATAAGGTTGAAAAGATGCAATCTTTATCGTTCATTTCCTAATGATGAATTCACACCTTAATCACTCTTCAACAAAGTCCAACAAAAATCGCTTCCTCCCAAACTCAAACCAAATACTTTTACCAAACCTCTAACCGAACCTTTAGGCAAACAACACATGGATATACAACTCGTGCTACGCACAAGGCCTCCTACCTGTATGCTGAAAAAAGAAGGGTAGTGTGATGGTTGTGGTAGTAGCTATTTTTTCCCTTGTAATGATTTTGACACAAATCATTGTCATTATTTTTAACAGCCGAAATGGGCCAAGCTTATTTTAAGAGATATTTCTGAACTCAACCCATTTACTTAATGGGCTTAAAAAGTCAACCCGACTCTAACTCAATGGTCTAAATAAGCAAATCACACATTTCAATTCACTTTTTTAAACCTTAATGACATTTAAAAAATTTCCTTCCAATTTTTCGCAGGCCAAACAACTGAAAATCACGAAATAATGTGCCCGCTGCAAATGCGCACGCCATTTGGCCTACATTATCATTTTGTTAGGGAGTATTTTTTCCACCCCCTGTATTTTGAGTAATTATTTTACTTCACGAGAGAGTGTCAAATTTTCGAAGTAATTATGCAGACCCCACTCGAATGGGTCCGGCTGCAGTGCTCCAAAGTGGTATTTGGGCACCGGTGCCCTAATTTTAATTACCACAAACACTGGGTTTATAAATTATAGAAACAGATCACACTTACCATAAACACACACTTACCATAAACACACGATTTACTTACCACAATTTATGGCATATACGTGTGGTAACTAAAACTTGTGTTTGTGATCTAGTAAGTACAATTGCGCGGGAAAAGAACAAAACCACCCTTCTTCTTGTGGTGATTTTCATCTAATGGCTCACATTCATCTACTTTTGATCTAATGGCTTAAATTTAGTGGGGCACCGGTGCCTCAATACCACATTGGGCCACCATAAAAATATTCGAAGAAGAACCCCAAACGCTCGCATTGGATCCTTGATCTTGTCAACCACAAAAGAGAACAAAAAGCAGATGGAGCCAATTTCTGCCACCCTAGAGCATTGAATTTCTCTGCTCGTCTTCTTTGGTGTAGAAAACGACCAAAACGCTCGCAAACTGACTGTGGGACAAACCCTATTACATGTTGGATTTCTTTGGAGCGAATTGACAACCCTCCCTCCTATTTTATTTTTTTTTTGGTAATTTAACCCTCCCTCCTTCGCTCGAGAAAAATTTCAATGCTACAGTTATTTGTAAGCCTTCTTTCATATTAACGGGACTTGCACATACATAAAAAAAAACTCACTATATATGAGCGGGGCATTATAAACAACCGTTGTATCAGGAGAAAAATCTCCTCACGTAATTTCGAAGTATCTTGATTGGGGCTCACATTTTTTCACATCAAAGATGAGCTTAGCTGGGCCCCACCAGGATTGGTAGTTGAATTAATACTCTCTATATGGGGAAGGAGGTTTTGGGACATCCAATTAGGGTGAAGTACTTCATTTATGTAGTTTATGGATACTTTTAGAATGTCACTAGAACTAGTAATCCTACAGTGTGTAAAATCCAATAGGGCGGTTTTTGTCATTCAAAAAAAGAACATAAAATTGAGAGTGCAGTGTTCCCCTTCAAAGTTGGGACCATCATCCAATCAAGCCCCATAATAAATGCATAAAAGAGGAGTGACAAAATCAGATCCCGTAATTTTAATTTTAGACTAAATTTAACCAGAAGTAAAAATGCCTGATTTGTACAGAGGTGAGTAGTTCCCTTTGCAATCGGTTCCGTTTTGTCGGTCTAGAAATGATGGAAACAGATACTGCTCAAAATATTTGGCGGACCAAAATCTATTCAGGTTGGTTCAGTTTGGTCAAGTATTTTTTTAGTTTTTTTGAGTTGAGCTTCAAAACCACTAAAACATCAAAACACCCTACCCAAAACTACCAAAGTATCAAAACCCTATTCCAAAACTACTAAAATACCAAACTTCATATCGGTTTAATCGGTTCTATATGTATATATCGCTTCGATTTGGTTTGGTCCTTGAATATTTTCAGGCCCCCTAGATCAAACCAAAATTACTCCAAAATTTTTACTCTTCGAAAACCGAAATCGACTCCAAATTTTCCGATCGATTCGGTTTTCTCAATAATATTTTCAACCCTAGTTCCCCTCCCTATTTCATTTTGGAAGGTCAGACAACAACATCAACCCCAAATGGATATACAATTAGCTGACAGCATGTAATAAAGGTAAGTTATTGAGGCCCAGCACCAGTCCCACAGCCCACAAAACCTTTGGTCAAAAAAACCATGATATCAGGATGAGAGAAATGTGCCCAACAACTCCTCCAACCTCAATATTCATATACAGTAGTTGAAAGAAAAGGACCCTGCCCCTAATAAGGCCATAAGGGGACCATTGAAATTGACAATTCTACCCCAAACAGCAAAGACCAGTCCATTCAATCTATCTGCATGCAGAAAAGGTCATTTTGGGGTAAAAGGCAGTAGTACTTATCCACATGATAGGAGTACCCTTATTGGTGGGTGGCAGACAAACAATAGGGTGCTCTAGTCCCTAGTCCTATTCTTAGGTAGGACGAGATAATCAAAAAAATGTACTTACTAAATTAATGTAATAACAATTAGATTATTATTATTTCCACATGATTCTTACTTCTTAGCAAAAAAGAATCAAAATAAAGCATTGGGAATCGCATCCATTGACATTCAAAAAAGAAAAGAAAAGAGAACCGAATAATAAGAGTAGGGTATCCTCTGGAACCCTAGCATCAGAGGAATTCATTAACATTTCTTTATAATTAATTAAAAAAATTTGGAGATAATTTTTTCACACTCTGTGATTGAATCTCTTTTTCATTCTCTTGAACAATACTCCGTATTTTCTTCCAAATGCGAAAACATTTATTAAAGATAAAGAATAATATTTTAAATTAATATTTTAAAAAGGCAAAAAATTTTGATTTTAAGAAAAAGGATTCTAAAGGAATGTGAAAATAATTAACAAGAACATACCTACACATTAAAAAAATTAACTTAGCAACTAAGCAAAAATAAATAATCACAAAAAAGGATGTGGTAACTACCAATATTCCCGGGAAAAGGTTTGAGACATAATAATTGGCCGGAAAATAACTCGCCGCCGGTGGGTGCCCTCAGCCCCGTTCACCCAAAAGAGAGAGGAAAAAAAGAAAAGGGCAGTAGAAAAAATGCTGAAATGATAGAAACTCAGAACTTAGGACCATTAATTAACATATTAATTTATATGGATTTACATTCAATTAAGAACATAACCCAAAATACTTTCCTTAATTTTTTTCTCTCCCAAAACCACATTTCAAAACCCTAAACATTCGGACTCCAAAGTCCCCACAAACGCGAATTCAATATCCCCACCACGTCCGGCAACACCTTCCTCACAAAACCCTTGTTCTCACTCACCACCACATCCCTCCCTTCCTCCACCACAGCCGCCGCCGCCGCATCCACCACTTCCTCCGCCGCCACATCATTCTCCGGCGTACCCACAACAAAAACCTCATTTTCCGGCACACCCACTACAAAACTCTCCTCAGAAGAAACCAATTCCCGCTTCTCCACCGGCTTTTCTTTAACCAGGCGGCCAATCTTCTCTCTCTTCTTACCTTTGTTACTGCTACTCTTCTTGACCTGCTCTTGGCTAAACAAGTGCTCCTCAAATTCTTCGATCGCTTTGTGGATAAGTTCTCTGTTGGGCGAAGAGTCCCAACGGAACCAGTAACTGGTGTAGCAGTCGAAACACTCGCAATCGAAAACAGGCGGCTTGTGAACAATACTACCACTACCCAGAAGCAATTTCTTGCCGCTGCTATTGCTGTTCTTCTTCTTGTTCTTTTCTTGAACCGCAGCAATTGAGCAAGAGCATGGATTGACTGCTGCTGCTGACGATGATTTCATCGATCTTGTCACCATGTAGGCGAAGACTTCTTTGTCTTCGATTGAGAGGACGGAGATTAGGGCCAGAATAGCAGCTGGTAGGAGGGTAAGTACAGAGAGGGCGTTTTGATTTGGATTGGAGATTGATGATGGAGGCATGGATGAGGATGATTGGGAAGGGGATGGGTGGATTTTGCCTTTGTTTTTTCTCATCTTCATGGTGTTTTTGGCAGCGGATTTGGGGAGATTGAAGGGTTGGTTTGTTTTGGTGATTTTTTTTTTTTTCCTGGGGAGTTTGAGAGAGAAAGGGGGATGAGAGAGAGAGAGAGGGGAAGGAGGGATAGGGTTTTGTTTTACTTAATGGGCACGGCAGGGGCAGAGAGGTCACCGGCACCTTACTTTTCAGGTTAGACCGAAATGTGTTATACGCGACGGGATGGAGCGTGCTATCCATTTTGCGAACCCAAGGCTCTGCTGACATTCAATGGTCCAGATTAAAAGTTAAACTCTTTCATACACGAAAAGAGTCTTTCATGTAAGAGTTTTATTTTAAATTTGAATCATTCAAAACACTTTTGGACGGTGTAAATTGGGGTTGGCAGGGCCTATCAACCCCAAGGGAACAACAGAGCCCCGCAATTCTCATTTTTGTTATCCTCACACAGATGAAGAGTGCACGGATTGTGCACATACGTCTCATGAAGCTTATTTCAGGGTCACACACTAATGATCCAAACTGTTCACTAAATTTAAATAACGTTTCAAGTTGAATCCAATCTTTTGACTTTTCATTCAAAATAACAGTTTTGAATTCTATATGAAAAGTTATAAGATTTGATGAAGAATGAACAAATCGTGAACAGAAGCTCCAATTTACCCCTCATAAGAGGTTCCTATTTTTGTCAAAAATTTCAAGGGAGGTCAGTGAAATTTACCCTAAAAATTAAGCATAATTATTTTCAACTCTAATGCACCAATAGAAAAAAATGAGAAGGAAATGATGAACCAGACTGACTTTTATTTTGTCAAAAAAGGAGTAATGTAAAGGTAAAAATTGTCAGTAATTTAATGGAATCAACGGGTATATGTAATCTTAACGTAGGGAGATTTAATAAGTATTTACTAACGTGGAGCTCGAAATATATTCGAGATAAAGATGGGATTACAATTATAATTCTTTAGTGGTGTGAATTATAATTTGTGAAATAAGAATAAAATCCGGGTGGGATTAGATTTTCTTATTTACACAAGGAGCCCATATTTATTTCTCCTCAGGTCCTTACTTTAGCCCTATAAATATATTGTTATGTTCTCTAGGTTTCACAACAATCATTCAGAAAATTAGAATAGAGGTTGTGAGAGAGAGAACAAAGAGATCACGTAGAAGTCCACACTTGGCTACATGATCGAGATGTAAGGGAATATGGCAGAAGATCATGAGGTACTGTCGAGCGGAGTTTGTTGCATACAGTAATCGGGTCTGTCAAGTTCTAAAATAAACAAGTCAACCAGCGTTCGTGTCTACGGATGAGAGGTAAACCCTAACTCCGCCTCGTAGGGTTTGTGTTTATTTTTGTTGTTTAATTTGTAAGCGTAATTACTGGATTCTGGGATTCGTTTCCCAACTTACCCTCATAAGAGGTTCTTATTTTTGTCAGAAATTTCGAGGGAGGTCAGTGAAATTTACCCTAAAAATTAAGCAAATTTTTTTTCAGCTCTAATGCGCCAATAGAGAAAATGAGAAGGAAATGATGAACCGAACTGACCTTTATTTGGTCAAAAAAGGAGTAATGAAAAGGTAAAAATACATACTCCCTCCGTCCCATATTTCTTGTCCAATTCAACTATTCACAGCACCTCAAAAAATTGTTTATATTTTCAAATGTATAATGTTATATATATTCACTATGGATCTTGTTTGATAGCTCTCGATAAGTTTTATTAAACAAAGTTTTCAAAATTGTAAAAAACATTATAGATTAAAAGATATAAACAATTGAAAAATGGCACGCATGCATGTAAATGGACAACAAATTTGGGACAGAGGGAGTATCTTTTTTAGAAATGCTACATACACAACAAAGTGGGCTAACAAAGTGGACAATAGCCCCAAAACGACGTCGTTTTGGGGCCTGTTGTTTAAAAAAAAAAGGGAAAACGTGAAAACTCAGAGAGAGAGAGAGAGAGAGGGAACCTCCCATCGCCGGCAACCACCACCATCTTGCTGACCAAGCCGCCGCCGCGAAACTCCATAACCACCACTCGAGCTCCAACGAAACTCCATAACCACCACGCGAGCTCCAATATTGGCAAACTCCACAGCCGCCACCGAACGTCGTTACCCACACCGCGAAACTCCATAACCACCATGCGAGAAACCAACGTGAGAGGGGATTGGGCATCGTGAGAGAGAAGAGATATAGACCTTGGTAGTGGTGGTTGTGAGATCGATGATTTCAAATCCGGTGGTGGTTTTAAAAAATCCGGTGGTGGTGGTTGCCGGAGGTGGAGAGCCGCAGGTTGGGACGGTCGGTAGTGGCGGAGGTCGGCTGTGGTGGTGGTCATGCCTTCCTTCTTCTCCTCATCTTCTCTGTGTATGGAGTTGATTTGGGGGAGGAGGAACCTAGATTTCAATTTCACGTTTTTTTTTTTTTTTTTTTAACAACAGGCCCCAAAACGACGTCGTTTTGGGACTGTTGTCCACTTTGTTAGCCCACTTTGATGTGTACGTAGCGGCATTCTATCTTCTTCTTTTTTATCTATGATGGGTTAGGCATTTAATGTGGCTTTTATTTTTGAAAAATTCTATAAACAACCACCTACGAGATTGTTGTAAAGGTTCAAAATGTACTTTGCAATGTCTGAAAAGTATATAAAAATATGTGAAAATGTATTGGCAAAGTGTGAATATGTGCCATTTTTGTCTTGTTCTTAACTTATTGACAGCTTAATTGCTATCAATAGAAGGACCCTTCATTATTTTTTATTGTGCACCTTAAAATTTCTATTGTTTTCATTCTTAAATTTAGGTCCGTCTTGGCTTAAGAATTAAGAAGAATTAACTTTGATATTTAAAAAAATTACATTTTTTTTTTAGTTTTATGTCAACGGGTTATGGATTATTGGTTCGTCTCGACAAGAAAAATCTTTAAAAAGTAAAAAAAATATGTGAATCCAGACTATTGATTTCTCTTTCCTGAACAATTTCGAGAAAATTTCCATGTACCCTACTACTCCTGAAATACTAGTTGAAGAGAGATCCAAATAGACAATTGGATTGAGCCAATTTTTACACTGACGATTTTAAAATATTACTCTAAAACTAATGAATGACTCAACTTGGGTCTCAGTGTCTCACACACCCATCCCTCTCCAAGGTCTCACAGATCCGTCCCTGCATTTATGGGGTCTCAAACATCCATCGATTTTGCACTGTCCATATGTACACATGAGTATTTGGGAGAAATGTGTATTTATGGTCTCATTTTTAACTTTTTAGATTGTTGATTTTTTTAATTATGGTTAGAATGTATTATAAATATAATAGTGTTTGAGAGAAATGTGAAAAATGTATTTTGCAACAGAAATAATGTTTAGGAGATATCAAGAAAATACATTATGTAAGTCTTTTTATTAATCAAAATGAAAAAAGTGAAAAATAGGAAGCCAAAAAACTCTTCACACTATACTTTTCACTTCTGCTCCTAAAATCATAAAAATTAGAATATATTTTGACAGAATTAATTTTCCGTTTTCCAGCTAAACAGCCAAAACATAAAAATGTGAAAGTGAAAAATGTGAAAAATAGGTTGCCAAACAGGCATGCATTGCATTTGGGTCTTCATCAGAAATAAGAAAAGAAAACAAATCAACCAGTGTGGGTCTCACGCGCCACCTAGATGCGAGTAGGTGATGGGTATGAAGATCAGGGGACAAACGTCCCTCCGATGCGTCCTTTGCAAAACGAAAGGACTCTGTTTTCCTACTAGTAGCGGCCCAGTCCAGTGTGGGTCTCCAGGTTTGGTTCACTTTTTTAATAAGGGACAGTGCCCTAAAGATAAGGGCAATCAATGCAAAGCAAAGCGAGTCAAATCCGTTTTTTTTGCACTAATCAGAAATTCTACACTGCACCCGCAGTGTTCTTTTCGGGAATTACTCTCATTTTCAGGGCAAACATGTCTTTTTCATACTGAAAAACGACAACCGACCAAAAAAGAGCTTTTATTAAAGTAGTTGCATACTCAATTTGAGTTCCCAATGATAAAAAAGAAAGAATCACCACCCCTCCTTGCCCCTAGAATTAGGGGGTGTTTGGGAGCCTCATTTTTAGCTTTTCATTTTCAACTTTTTAGATTTTTGACTTTTTAGATTATGGTCAGAATGTATTTTGAATCCGATAGGAGTGTTTGGAAGATATTCGCAGAATGTATTTTGCAACACGATTAGTGTTTGGAAAATATGTGTAGAATACATTCTGCAGGTCTTTTTGTTAATCAAAATGAGAAAAGTAGAAATGAGAAGTCAAAAAACTCCTCTCCCCCTACTTCTCACTTCTCTTCTCTAAACTCAAAATCTGAGAATCCATTTTCCAAAAATGACTTTTTGTAGGTGCTTGTCAAACATTCAAAATGTGAAAATGAGAATCTGAAAAGGTGAAAATGTGGTTCCCAAACAGGCCCTTAATGTTATTTATACTTTTTTCTTACTAGTATATACTCTAACCGTTCCTTTTTTATTGTCAACTTTTTTATTTTGTATCGTCTTTTAATAAGTGTGTGTTTTGATAACGGATAAAAATTTATACAATTATTATTTTTCCATTTAAAAAATTAGTGGATAAAAAGAAAATGGGCAAAAGTAGAAGATAATTTTGAAAAGTGAAGATAAAAATTGATGTAAAAAAGTAGAGGTAAAAGTACTATGAAAAGTGTAATGATGATGTTTCATTAATAAGTTAAATTTACGAAGCAACACACTTAAAAATGGACATAGGGAGTATTATTTAACTGCCCCCATAAAATTAAAATCTAGGTTTTTTTTGTGGATTATTAAATTTGTTTCAGCAAGAGAAATTTGAAAAGTAAACTTAATGATCAAAATCTTAAAAAATCACTGAAAGCCAAAATAATTTAAAACAGATAGACTTTTGACTTATTTTTATCTTTATAAAAAAAATAATTTGGTTAATAATAACTTTTTACTTTTTAAATTCGACTCGTAGAGACAAAGCAATAATCTAAAAAAAAAAGATGCAAAACAAAAAAATACAATTTTTTTTTAATAAAGAAAAAAAAAAGTAATAAATGATCCAACTTTTTTATTCATCCAAACAAGCCCTAATTTCATGCTATACTCTTAAGAGAAAGAGTAATAAATCTTAGAAAAAATTAGAGCATGACTAAGGGGCTGTTTGATAAAACTGAAAGCTGGAAACTAAAAGCTGAAAACTAAGTACTGAATGCTGAATTTATAAAGCTAATAAGCTACTATTTGATATGTACTAAATCTTAAACAGTGAAATAAATAAGTTGTTTGATCTGTACAAGGAGTTAAGTATTAAATCCAGTAATTTTTTTTACTTTACCTTTCATATATTCACACTGGAATGCATAATTTTTTTTTAAAAAAACGTACATTTATCAAAATAATAAAAATATGCTAAATATTGTCAAAATGGTGGTATAGCGATGATGATATTAAATTCACTAATTTTCTTACTTTGTCTTTTGTATATTCATACAGGAATGCAAAAATGAAACTAATAAATGAAAACAAAATATAGATTTATTAAAATAATAAAATATGCAAAATATTGGCAAGATGGTGGTATAGTGGTGGTGGTGGTAGTGATTGTGGAGTGGTAGGGGAGTGATGGTGGGAGTAGTAGTGGTGTCGGGGTGGTTAGAGTGGCGAAGTGGTGGCAGTAGCGGAGTTGTGGTGATGGGTGTCAATGGTGGTAGTGGTGAGAGTGGCAGAGTGGTGATAGTGGTGGTGGTGGTGGTGGTGGTGTTAGTGGTGGCGGCAGTGGTGCCAGGTGCAGTGGCAGAGTGGTGGTGGTTGTGGTGGGAGTGGCGGATTGGCGGTGGTATAATGGCGGCAATAGCGGTGGGAGTGACGGAGTAGTGGCGGCGGAAGAGTGCTTGTGGTAGTGGTAGAATGGTGATGGTAATGGCAAGAGTAATGGTGATGGTGATAGTGGTAGTGGTAGCAGTGGTGGTGATGGAGATGGTGGTAGTTGTGGAGTAGTTAAGATAGTGGTGTTGGGGGTGGTGGTGACTGCAATGATAATTGTGGTTGTGTGAAGGGTAGCGGTGGATGAAAAAAATGATTGAATGAAAATACTCGTAAATTCAGTCAATCAACGTTTTAGCTTACATTTTAAGTGTCACTTAATCTCTTAAGTAATAAAAATATGATTATCAAACCTACTTAATTATCTCATTACTTTATTCATTCAGTTTTAAGTGTTAAATCTGGGTTATCAAACAGGGCCTAAGTTTTCATCTTCATATATGTCCTCTCTTTGGCAAAAGAACATTAATATGCCGATTTATGAACAATTGTTATCCTTACCCTAGTCTCAGTCGAGTCAAATTTGTCATAACACTCATTGCTGTTACTTCTTCTAAGTTGCTATTCTCCGAGCATCTAAAAGGAGGATCTGCTCAAAGTATCATTACGGAACTGAGTGTACCGGGTTTCCATGGGTCCTCCCCTTTTTATTTCTTCTTATTTAAAAAGGGAGTGTCTCAATTCTTGCTGCTTAGCATCTCGTAACGCAAGAAGTTAGCCCATTTGTGGCAGGATTGATTCCCCTTTCAACATGCATTCGCATAGAGCGAAAGCTTGTTAATCGCTTGACCTGGATACGAGAAGTTGCTTTTCGGTTTTCCTCTCCTAATAATAAGTTGGTGTTCCCCGAACTTGTAAGGGTTTCGATTCTTGCGGGTGATATTAGTCCCCTAGAATTAAGTCTAAGTGTGCATAAACAAACTCGAACACTAAGTCAAAAAAAAAAACAGAGAGAGAGAGAGGTTGCTGTAACCCACTCTTATACCCGGTAGGCTAGTGTCCAATTATATACACACATATTTGCATACGTGTGTGTCTGTGTTTGCACATGAATAACAAACATTACTTATTAAAAAGGTTGCCATCAAAGTATTCGTTTTAAGATCACATGACCAGAAGCCAAAACAGCCACAAACGTGTCGACAAGCAACTCGAAGCTAGCCTAGCTGGAAAATACTTGTAACAAGAGAGGCTAGAAAACAAAAGCCACCAAACAAAACTTTCAAAGGAAAGCAAAAGCAAGATCCCCGGCCCCACAAACGCCCACTCGGTCCCGATTCCGATTTAAAGCATACGATTGCTGGGTCGCACAATGTGAAAAGGCTCGCGGTATCGCAATATCTACTCCTCGATCCAATGTGAAAAGGCTAGCGGTATCACAATATCTACTCCGTCTTTTAACCACCCTCAAGATATAACACGTTAACTTTATGTAGTAGTCCTTGGCTATGTCAATTGCATTGACCTGACCGAGGACTGTAGAAAATCTCAATGTCTAGGCCCAATATCGTTGTTCAAACCTGTACTCCTCTAAAAGTTTAAGCTGGTCCGTTTTTAATTTATTCGCCAGTGTGTCCGATTTTCCATGGGTAACAACATCACAGAGAAGCAAAAGCAGAACAAAATTTCTCATTATTGAAAGATTTAGCTTAAATTCATGCAAGATTAAGCTCATCTACAACAGAAGAGATGGCCACTTAACAGTTTCAAAATCATACAAACGTGGCCAAAACTTAACAAGTTGAAAAACTAACGAAATCCATATGCGACATAGAGATGATCTTACTAGGTTTCAGTAAACAAATACCACCATGTACGTGCGATGAATACTAAAAACCAGAATCAATCAGATTTCTTATCTGTGACTTGGGATTTATCCGCGACTTGGGATTTATCTGCAGCTGCTGAACGCTTGTCCTCGGCACTTTTTGCGTGAATCTCGTCTCTCTCCCTGAAATAGGCCTCGAAAGACTTTGGAAGGAATTGAGGGATCAGGAAACCAAAGAGGTTGATTGAAAAGTAAACCAGATTGGCAACAGCCAGACACCTCCCAAACCAATACCATCCAATATCCTGCACCACCGATGGTATATTTAGGACCCACTCCGTCAGTAAAGCAAATAAAAGATTATTCCCAAATGCAATTTTCACTCTCATACAGATTTTCAAAATATAGGAGCATTTCCAATTTGTGGCCCAAATCTGCAAGATGGTCTTAGTGATTTAACGGTTATGATGAGCTTAAAGCTCAAAATGATTTTAGCACAGGAGTTGGAAAAATAAGACCATAGGAGCATCCGCATTGGAAATTTAGCTGTGTAACATCAAAATATTAGCTGCACTGGTGAGCTAAAGCCGTTGCGAAGTTGGGGCAAATCCATTTGTTGTCCCAAATTTGGCAAACTTGCCAAATCACTGGCAAATTGTCAAATGCATACATCCAACGGTAGAGAATTGGCAGTTGATCAACATTGCTAATTCTTTGCATCTTGACTCTGTTGAAACTGCAGCAAGTTAAAAATGCTTTCGCTCCGCCAAAATAGTTTGAACTAGTGGAGATGCTCTAAACAAGCTAGAAAATGGTTGTAGTTCAGAAGAATTAGATAAAAACATTGGAGATGCTACAAGAAATAATAGTGGGTGTTCATCCTTCCTGACCGTTCTGTACCAGAATCCTATTTCTATAGATGAAGTATTAGAACATACGACAATTGGGGCATACAAGAAAGCTCGCTTGTGCAAATTAACACTCACCTTAAAAGGGGCATTGGCGGGCAAAGCCTTGTTGATCCACACATCCTGTATCCAATCAGTGATAACAAAGATCCTCCTAATGGTATAGAGAAGCGGAACCAATGCCCTCACAGGAGGCGAAAATAGTGATAAGCCACTGATCACATTCTCAATTAGAATCTGGCACGCAAGCAAGAACAAGTGAGGTGCCGCGGATCTCACCGCATGGTCGTCGCCTCTGGCAAAACCCCCCAAAACATAAGCAAGTGGCAAAAACAGCCCTATTGTGGTTCCCAACACCACATACGCACGAAAGAGCTTACTTCCTTGAAAGATTTCAGGTGATCTATTGGTTGCACCATGTGGTGGGAAGGCTAGTCGTGATAGGGCGATGAAATAAGCCGTGGCAAGGACTGGAAAGATTAGGTCTACGAGGGGGACAAGACCGCTGGCTGAGAAGACCATTATGAAGACTACAAGTTGGAGTTCAACCACGCGGAGGGAGCCCATTATGCCTCCCATTGCTACCTGGCTCTGCTGGACGGGCTTTGGTTTGGTTTCTGAGGTGGAGGTGGTGGTTTCATCAGGCTCAGAACGAGGAGCAACGGCTAGGGATACTCCCGACATTCTTCTTTTGCTTGGTTTTTGCTTGTTGACTCTGTTATATGTTGGAATTTCTAAAGGGTTCAAAGAAAGATTTTTCAGATATTCATCTATGCATAGATGAAACTTGAAACCTGAAAAGACAAGGTACTTCTTAGCATACAGAAGGTACACTTTTTAGCATTTTTATGTCCATCCAAGGGATAAACTACATTTTAGATGCAATAATTTAAACAATACTCTACTTCATATAGTATCGGATTTGGTTCCTCGGCCAGCATACTTTTTTTACATAGGACTACCATATGGGGTTGACATGCGGCCTATTTTCTAGAAGAGATGAACATGTGATGCGAGCATGCGGCTATGTGAAAGGCTGAAAATATACGATAAGGGCAAAACAATGTACCTAAAAAAGAGAATTTCACATACAATTAGACCTAGGATCTTAAAATAAAAATAAAAATAAAAAAAACAACCAACGACGTTATTCGACAAATAACACAAAAAAAAAAACTGATCTTCAAAAAGTCATTGGCTTAACTAATGAGCCACGGTGCAGGGACTGGGAGGATGAAGAAAATGCATGTACACAAGTGACTTGAACACAAATGTATCCAAATCAAAATGACTTCTGATTCAGGTGATTCAAATGTCCACCCATTCAAACAATGCATAAAAAAGCCTAACACTACTAACAACGAATTGAACGTTCTTGGGATAGAATAATGCAACTGCCAAATCCCATGGCAAAACCTTCTCCACCCTTGTGTCAAATACAAGGCAAATTTCGGCATGCCGTTCTTTTGGCCAAATTTGGCATTTGCCAAATTTGGCACATCATTCAAAGCCATTTGATTTGCCTAGTAAAAAGAGATGAGTTCCATCCAATGGTCTGATCTTGAGATTGCGCCAAAATGGCACCAAAAAGGTGCCGTAGCATTGTTGTTTTCCCTTTTTTCCTTTTTGACACTTATAGCAAAGTAAATATACGAATTCGGCAAAACCATTTCGGCACCAACCGGTGAACTTACTCTTAACCTAACAACCAAAAAGAGGAAATGAAAAGGTTCTTATGGCCTTGTTCGTTTCATAGTTAAGTATTGTTTTAGTTTTGTTTTATAATCATTAACCTCATTTCTTTCTTCATCTCTCTCCACTCATTACCCATATTTCCAAAAACTACTAAACAACAAGGCCTACGTAGTTCACTTAAAAATCTCCTATGATACATCAATATTCAAAGGACGTATGAGAGAATTTGCATCCCATAAGCAAAAGCTGCAAAACTCCTCATATGATACATCTATATGGACATTGAAATATATGCGAAGAAGAAATGGAAATCAAAGCAGAAAAAAACTTACAGAAATTGAAGTGCAGATTCAAAAGCAAAGCTTGCGAACTGGGTGTTAAAGAAACTGGATTGAAATGGTCGGTTTTGCTTGTGAAATTAAAGTGTGGCAACAGTACCGGCCAAAATTGTGCAGGAGCCTACGTTGTCTGAACAGCTTCCAAGTGTATGATACCCCGTGATGACACGTGTGGGTCTGTTGAATTGGAGTCGATGGTTTGGTGACACGTTTCGGGCTGACGACTCGGTGGCGTTTCGAGTTTATCGGTTGATTTGTGGGAGTGTGGGTGTGTGCTTGCCTTTTGGCTTGATCAGTTCAAATGAAATAGAAAAAAAAAAAGATTTATCTACTAGGAGTAGTTCCTAAAATTATAATCTTGTTTCAATTTCGTACTTGTATTTTTAAATATTTTAATTTCGTCTTTATAGCTATACGTCGGTTTTAATTTGGTCTTTACATTTTCAAATGTTTGAATTTCTTCCTTAAGGATTTTGATTCGTTTCAGTTTGATATTTTCTCTAATTACAAAGTAGTCATTCATGTTTATATAGTTATACATTGTACCTCTAAAGTTTATAAGCTTATATTTACTTTCCTAAGTAAGTTTTTTTTTTTTTTTTAATGGCTTGGTGCAAAGGCTGTGGCATCTTATTTTTGTGTTCTTTTTGTTGTTGCCAATGAGGTTGTCTGGAGCTTTGCCTTCACTAATTTTCAGGTTTCTGTTGTTTCAATCTAGTGTCGGCCTTGAACATTTTGAGACCTAACGTGGGCACGTAACCTCGAGCCCTTAATAATTTCATTGCGAAATTCAAATGGATACATGATAGAAATTAGTATTCTTGTTTCACGTTCTAAGTAAGTTGACTTTGTAAATACTGAGTAAAAGAAAATATAAAGTTGCAATAGTACAAAAGCATTGAACAAACTGCAGCAATTCGGCATTTCGTAAGTTTTGAAATTGGTGTTACTAAAATTCTCATATCTTGTTTAATGGAGTAATGCTTTATTTTTCTCTTTGATTATTGCAAATATAAACTGTAAAGACCTACTCCCGCCTTGAACAATATTGTTCGCTTTAATCACCCAAGCTCCTTAGACTTCCCAGTAAGGTCACCCATCCCTGGATTGCTCCAGGATGAGCACGCTTAACTGTGAAGTACCCAACAAGCTTTGACGCTCACACGGCTTTAAAAGGCCTTGTGCAAATTAGGGCATGATCTATTCTCTTATATCATAGATCTCCGTTGCATCCAGGTGGGTTATGGGCTGTCACATAAACACTATTCTTAATCTCTAAGTTGATAAAGAGAGAGATGTTCCGGTATTTGTCAGAATTGTTTAATAACAACTTGAAGTCGAGTGAAGAAGATCTACTAAGTGCAGTGGTGCCATTGATGAAACTTCTAACTCTTACATTTGCACATCCAAGAACTCAAATCATCGCTAAAGCCACCTATAAGCTACTCATCAAACTTGTTTTTGCTCTTTTTTTGCCCTACCTTATCCTCACACACTTGGGTCAATCTATAACACTCAAGAATTTCGCAAAAGTGTGGCTTATGTCTCTTTTGCCCAGTGGGTTGCTGTAATTCTTCTTTATACCCTTGTTTATCGCATGATGGAGCCTCCTTTGGAGTGTTATGAGATGGTTGAAGAAGAGGTTGAGATTGAGGAACAATAAGAGGGGAACGATAAAGATGTTAGCAGGCCTCTTCTTGTAGAAGCTGAATGGCCGGGAATTGAGGATAAAGAAATCGAGCATTCCAAGACACCATTTATTGCTAGGATTTTCAAAATGATATCCAGACTGCTTCTCCTGACTTGTTACCAGGCAAGAGGGTGGGAACAGTTCCAACTCTGTTAGGTGTTTGGCTGAGCCTTGAGTGGTGAGGAAAATTAGAATCGTTGCTGAACATACTCCAATACAATACATACTTCAACCACCAACAATTGCTTCTCTTTTAATTGTCATTGTTAGAATGGTGCCTCAGATTAAAGCCTTATTCTTTGGAGATGATGCTCCACTGTCTGTCATATTAGACAGCCTAGAGATCTTGGCAGGTGCAATGGGCCTTCTGTAATGCTTATTCTTGGAGGTATGCTATCTAAGGAGCCAAACGAGTCTAAACTTGGCCTCCGTACTATGATTGGTATTATGGTGCCGAGGCTTTTGGTTCTTCTTTGCTGGGAATCAGAATAGTGGCGTTGGCCGATAAACTGCATTTTCTCATTGATGGCGACCAGATGTACAGATTTGTACTTTTGTTGCAGTATACAACAACTAGTGCCATCTTATTGGGTGCAATTGCGAGCCTGAGGAGTTATGCAGTTAGCGAGGCTTCTTGTATTCTCTTCTGGCAGCATTTATGTGCGTTGTTCTCACTCTCCCTCTACATCATCGTCTACTTTAAACTGCTTGTTTGAGACACATATAAACCTCTATGCTACAAGATACACTAGTAGACCAGCTACCGTTTGAGTGCTTTCTGATTAGTGATGTCTCCGTTCTGGTTATATTATATATAGCTTTTGTCTTTGATTTATATACAACATCCGAGTAGGTTATCACATTTTGTTTGTGGAGAAGGGTTGAAGATTTTCGTTGCATAGGGTTTTTTTCTTCTTCTGCCAAATAAGTGAATATACATCTAAGTCGTAGACTTGCGCTTATGGATTCTGCTAACTTATATTATCCGACAGTTACACTTGATTTGCTGGAGGTGTGCTCATACATTGTGTCACATGAAGAAGCTTAGCGAGCCTTGCAAGAAGTACATGTAGGGGCATTGTAATAGTGGTTTGCTGGTTGGTTTTACTCTCTACCTTCTCACCGGGGGTTGAACAGTGTGGGGGTGCTTCTCCCCGGAGTGAGCTCTTTAAACCTTCTGAATGGGCGTGAGTGATGGCGGAACGACTAAGCTGTGCCTGAACCCTAGCTGCCCGCCGGAGGAGAGATCCTGCACACGTAGACAACCACGTCAGTCGCCGGAGAGAGGAGAAACACACCGGAGACCTAGAGAGAGAAGTCAAGTTATGAGAGTAGTAAATGAGGAGAGAGGAATACCCATTGTAGTAGTTGTAGTTGGGTATTTATAGGCAAAGGGGGCGTGCGTCCTACGCGCCTGTCATTCACGCTTGGAATGACAACCTTGGGACATTCCCCATCACCCACGTGACTCTGCAGGCGGCGGTGACAGGGTAGGTGACTGCCACATTTAATGCTCCATTGAGGAATGTGTAGCGTGTTCGATACGCCACCACCGAACCAAGTAGATCCGAGCCCCCGCGTGGCCGAAGCCAACTGACTCAGTACGCTAGTGGCCCAGCCTCTCGGGCGCTCGGCACGTCGATCGGCGGAGCCCCCGAGAGCCAGTCAGAGAGTACCGCGCCCTCGGCACCTCCGGGTTCGGCGAACATCATACGAATCTATATTCGTCCCAACCTGGACATCCACGCCGACAGCCGAAAGCACCACACGCTCGGCGGGGACGTAATTAGTCGATCTGCATTCAGTTTTGTTGATTTCGAGATGTTGACCCATTTGCACCTTTATTACGTAGAGTGGGGCCTCTGCTGTCCCTTGCGAACCCGGCCGCTACAAACAGCTTTTGAACAAATTTAATGATAATGTTCGTGATTAAATCTTCACACTGTTATGGTTTTTGTCTTGCTCATCATATTTTGTTGAACTTCTTGTTCTATGTATTGTTTGCATTTTTCGCTCGCTTTTTCAAATATAGATCAAATTGGTGCGTTTGTGCTATTAACTGTTGTTATAAGATGTTTAAGGTGCTAGCTAAGCATGAAGTACATTAGGTGATGGCATTAAGCATCTTTGAAGATCCATTTTTCTTCAAACTCAAATAGCATTTCACCATAATTTTGCATTTCTTTACTTTCTGTCCTTGTTTTTTTTTTTTTAGTTTAAAATAGACCATAGAGGAAATTTGTTGGCTTTGAATGAGTTCCCAAATTCGAAAGCTTCAGAAGTTTCTCTTACAACCGGTTCCTTGTTTCAACACGAAATGTGATTTTTGGGCGATGAACCACAAAATGAGTAGAAGGCATGGTGATTTGTGTTTTTGTTCAGTCATTCTGATTGGCTCTGAAGACACGTCAAGGAAGATTTTAGCTTGTTGATGATCCTATGCTCTTAGCCACCAAACCACCTAATTTTCAATATTACGTTGCCGATGAATCAAATCAAAGGCCTTGGTTGATTGTTAATGGAAGTTTTTCAACTTCGTTTTTTACACGACTTGGAAGAGTGTTTCCTTTCTTTGGCTTTGGTCACTTGGTCAAAGAAATAGGAGTAGGATTGACCATTCCAAACGGCAATTCAGGAGCCAAAACAAAAATTAACCTACCCACTGACCCACATAGATGTAGACATGACATGACAGATCACAAAAAAGAAAAGCATAACCCTACGGGTTTGGCTAAGAGGACATAAGAAAGCAATAATTACGTGTCTTCTATGAGAACGCGCGTTTGAATCTCACGTAAGCCAAGCAGACCAAACCTTGGGACCACTAGAGCCGGGAAGGATTTGCCCAATTATTAATTTCAAAGTATCGAAATTAGTCGAGGTGTGCGTAACCTGTGGTTTAGTTGCCGGGCCTAAAACGTGTCATGCTTGCTCACGACTCGTTCCTTTGAATTGACCCATGATTCCTTGAACCTTTTTCTACGTTGTTCGACGGTTCAAGCTTTATCCAAACCTCTCAAATTTCTAAAGGTTGAATTCAATAGGCAAGGGTCTCGTGTAATGTATGCAGTTTAGAAGACAGACATCTTTTATTTCTGGGTTATTTGGAGTACCTTCCCAGGCAATTTTTTTTTTGGGGTAAATTTCCCAGGCAATTTTACTTGGCCTTTTTTCTTCCTTTTTGGATAAATTTCACTGACACCCCCGAGATTTTCTTTAATGACATAAACTCCCCTCTTACATGAGAAATGACTATAAAACTCCACAGTTTCAATGTTCATCTCACCCAAACCCAACTAAAAATTGTTCAACTAAACACATGATAGAATTTGCCAGTAGCAAATTCGCCATTTATAACAATTGAATAACTGGGGCTACAAATGAATTTAAGTCGTTCGTGACCTATAAGAAACTCGCTCATTTGCAGCCATAAGAATATCTAATAAGGAGTTGTTCCACAACATAGTCTTTTTTTACCAAACTGTATTTTTATTGGCTTTTTGGGTTGATGTATTATGAGAGAATGATCTGTCTTGTAGAGCGTGAAAACACAGTAAAAGACAGTTTGCAAAAAAAATAATAAATAAATAAATTTATGGAACAACTCTTAAAAAAGAGTGGGGTCCCTATAGTGAAGGGCTCACTACAGGGTTGTAGTGAGCCCATCCGGCCATCCATATATCTTGGTAATGAACGCTCAGGGTTTA
This sequence comes from Vaccinium vitis-idaea, assembly GCA_963854785.1. Classification (NCBI taxonomy): domain Eukaryota; kingdom Viridiplantae; phylum Streptophyta; class Magnoliopsida; order Ericales; family Ericaceae; genus Vaccinium; species Vaccinium vitis-idaea. The sequence continues at coordinate 20,315,242 of OY978215.1, forward strand.
ATCTAAAGAATAAACGGCTCGGATCATTTGAAGTTTGGATTAAATCCGAACTCGTTGGTGCCGAGACGAACAGCCAGATGGGGCTCACTACCGCTGTAGTGAGTTACCTCTCTACAGAACCTCCTTTCCCTAAAAAAGCTCTCAATTCTCAAATTTTGACCCAAAATTAATAAAATTTTCCTTTCTGACCAAAAATCGGTTCTTTGGAATAGTAAAAACTAAATAGTTGTAATAAACTTAACTTTTTTATTATTATTTTATTTTATCAAAGCAGCTTCTCTAGTCTCTAGTTGGTAGAGTTGATAGGTTTTATTTTATTTTTTATTTTCCTAGGTTATTTGGAGTACCTTCCTAGGCAATTTTACTCTGCCTTTTTTCTTCCTCCTGTTTGTGGTAAATTTCACTGACACCCCCCGAGATTTTCTTTAATGACATAAACTCCCCTCTTACATGAGAAATGACTATAAAACCCTACAATATCAATGTTGATTTCACCTATACCCAACTAATAATTGTTCAACTAAACACTTGATAGAATTTGCCAAGAACTAATTCGCCATTTATAACAATTGAATAACTGGGGCTACAATGAACTTAGTCGTTCATGACCTGTAAAAAACTCGCTCATTTGTAGCCTTGGGAATATTTAATTAGAAGTTGTTCCACAACATAGTCGTTATTACCAAACTGTATTTTATTGGCTTTTTGAGTTGATGTATTGTGAAAGAATGACTTGTCTTATAGAGTGCGAAAACACAGTAAAAGACAATTTGCAAAAAAAAATAAAAAAATTCCTGGAGCAAACCTTAAAAAAAAGGGTACGGGGTCCATATAGTGAGGGGCTCACTACAGGGTTGTAGTGAGCCCATCCGGCCATTCATATATCTCGGTAATGAACGTTCAGGGTTTAATCCAAATAATAAACGGCTCGGATCATTTGGAGTTTGGATTAAATCCGAACCGTCGGTGCCGAGACGAACAACCAGATGGGGCTCACTACAACGCTGTAGTGGGTTACCTATCTACAGAACCCCGTTCCCCTAAAAAAAGTTCTCAATTCTCAATTTTTGACTCAAAATTAATAAATTTTTCATTTCTGACAAAAAATCGGTTCTTTCAAATAGTAAAAACTAAATAGTTACTAATACACTTAACTGTTCTTTTCTTTTTCTAATCAAAGCAACTTCTCTAGTCTCTAGTTGGTAGAGTTGATAGGTTTCATTACTTTCCATTATCAAAAAAGGGGGTGAATTTTTAAATATAAGTCGCTTTTGACTTATTCCATCCGTGGTAGGACAGACAATTACTCCCTTCATCCCAAATTGCTAGTCCCTATTTCTATTTTGAGATGTTCCAAAATATTGGTCCTATTTCTAGAAACAACCATCATAATATGTCAAACTTCTAGTTTTACCCTTAAAAGTGTTATTTCGCTCCCAATTTATTTCACAGTTTTTGAAATTCGTGTCATTTCTTGTATGAAACAACTGATTAAGATCTATCAAATAGGAACCATGTTGCATATTTTTTGAGATCCATATTGAAAGATATAAACAATTTAAAACCACTTAATAAACTTTACAATTATGAAAGATAATTGTAGAACTCTAAGACAATAATTTTGTCCCTTTAAAAAGTTGAATTTCCCTAGAGGAACGAGCACTTTGGGACGGAGGAAGTATAAATTACGGTTGTCAATGAAACTCACGTAGAAACAACAAAGTGTTCATTGTTATTTCGCATACCATCATTAAGGCAAACATCAGGGATTGTGTCAGTGTAATTTACCCTTTTTTTTTTTATAAAGAAAATGCTAATTACTCTGCTCATACGCGTATTGCAACGCTCTTGTGATTGGCCTTTGTTTCCTTGTTTCTTTTTATTTCTAATAATATTGAAGATGGGATGATTCTCCAACTTTTTAGGTTTTTTGTAAAACCTCCACTAGGTGATTCGATGTTGGATGAGGTTTAGAAACACCACCTTCTTTTTTCAATTTCTCTCTTTCTTTAGAGCTCATGGTGCCCAGCTCAAAATATGCATATTTTGACAATTCTCCATGGGACTAATCTCACCGTGCATTGGAAAATTCCTTTTTTTTTAACTCTATGACTATTTCGTTTATGTGGAACAAACGCACCCACATGGTTCGGGAAAGTCTAAGTGCCAAAAATTCGACTACTCAATCTCTATTACTATTTCGTTTATGTGAAACAAACGCACTCACATGGTTCGGCAAAGTCTAAGTGCCAAAAAATCAACAACTCAATGAACATGCGCCATTGATTTTTCACATCTGAATAAATTCTAAATGTATTTTTTAAGTATACAGTGATACTGTTCAAGGGCGGACGGAAAATTATTGGGAATCAATGCAGGAAGCTTCGGTACCCCACATCAGATTAACATGTTGTTGAGAAAATGCGGAGAATCGTAATGATTCTAATGAAAGCACGACCCTTGCTTTGTCTGCCACTTTTCCGTACTAAAATACTCCATTACTCCTCTATTTATTGATTCGGATTCCATTCGTATGGTTCATAAGAAAGAGAGGAAAAAGGAAAAGGAAAAGAAAAACAAAATCGAAGTCTTCTTCCTCTCTGCTCTCTGAATCGGCGACTTTGCAATCTCCAATCTGATCAGCTTCTTCTTCAATCGCGCCTCTCTTCTTCGTCAAGGTACTTCCAACGTCCTCCTCCTGTAAAATCAGATATGCAGGAACTTGTAGTATCCGATTTGAAACTGCCGCAGCCGACACGTATCCCGCACCCGCACCCGCGTCGCAACCGTGTCCACGCTGACACTACGCCAAAAGTGAAGGATCCGTGCAACATAGGACAAGACGAACTCAAGAAAATCGCCGCCTACAAGGCCGTCGAGTTCGTCCAATCTGGCATGGTACTAGGGTTAGGAACCGGCTCCACAGCCAAACACGCCGTTACCCGAATTGGTGAGCTCTTACGCCAAGGTAAACTCACCAACATTATAGGCATACCCACTTCAAAAATGACCCATGAATTAGCTTTATCGGTCGGAATTTCTCTGTCGGACCTCGATTCACACCCCGTAGTCGATTTAGCAATCGATGGGGCTGATGAGGTGGACCCTTACATGAATTTGGTCAAGGGACGAGGTGGGTCTTTGTTGAGGGAGAAGATGATTGAAGGTGCTTGCAAGAAGTTTGTCGTCATTGTTGATGAGTCTAAGTTGGTTGAGCATATAGGGGGTAGTGGGTTGGCTATGCCGGTTGAAATTGTGCCGTTCTGTTGGAAGTTTACGGCTGAGAGGCTGCGGTTGTTGTTCGAGGAGGCAGGGTGTGTTGCGAAGCTTAGGATGGATAGGGAAAGTGGTGAACCGTTTGTGACTGATAACAAGAATTATATCATTGATTTGTATTTTGAGAAAGATATTGGGGATTTGATGGTTGCTAGCGATGCAATTTTAAGGCTGCCCGGTGTTGTTGAGCACGGAATGTTTCTAGGCATGGCAACCACTCTCATTGTTGCTGGTGAACTCGGGGTCAGGGTCAAGAACAAGTAGAGAATGGGACAGGAGGTACTTTTTACTGATCAAGTCCGAATTCGGATCTAACTTATTCCTAGTTTGTAGGATTGCTATCTGAATTATGCTTTTATTTAGTTGGAAAGCCGAAGCATTCAAGCTTGATGGCTTTATTACAATGTAAGAGGATAATTTTTTGATGTTCTAGCATCATCCGCTATTGGAAAATTTCATCTGTAGTTTTGTTCTTGTCTGGAGACTATATCTAGTCAATGGTGATAAAATTTTTGAGACGTAATGCGAATTAGATTGTGTAGGAGAGTATTTATTTTAAATGGTTCTTGCCCTCTTCTTCAACCTAATGAAATATGAACGGTTTAATGAGCTTCTCGCTTCAGAGTATTCCAGAGTGCTCTTCAGTCTTATGTGGTGGAAATGTTAGATCTTTGGTAGCGATTTCTACCGTGTTTGGTGGGAACCTGTGAAGTCGTAGTTGGGGCACTACGATTATTTCAGTTTCTGATATTGAGGGTTATCATGGGAGCTAAAATGGGAAGGCTATGATCCAAACAAGTAATTTGGTGTGTGGTGTGTGCGGTGTGCCAGTTAGAGTTTTTATTTTTTACATTTGGTGGTCTGGCTGTTTGGCTAGTAGTCAGTTGCTAGGGCCTGGTCTGGTTTAGAAAGGGTTGCCTAGTTTATCTGTTTTGGGGGATTCTCTAGCCTTTGGGGGATGCTCTGTGATCTTTTAGTATTGTTTTGCTCTTGATGGATTTTGTTTACTGAAAGACATACTCTTCTATCGTAAGATACAGATAATCATATGGAAAATCAATTTGTGTAATATCTCTTACTCCATCCGCCTGGATTAGGTTAAAGATTTTGTTGCATTTAAGGATTTGCGAACACATTTACTTTCTTTTATCTGATTTATAAGTTTGCTTTGCAAACTATTTGTAAAAGTATAGATCGGGTGGTTTATACCGCTGCACTACCGTGACTCTCTCTATCTACCTGTGTGCGTGTGTGGGTGTGGGTGTGTGTGTGTGTGTGTGTGGGTGGGTGGGTGTGGGGGTGTGTGCGTGTGAGTGCACGCGCACTATATTCACAATTGAAGGTTATTATTGGATGACAGTTGATATTGCAGCATAAAGTGACGTTTTCAGTTAATTCAATTGTTATACATTTGCTGATTCACTGAATAATAAAGTACATAATTACTGAATGTTTCAGCTATTACCCCCTCTGTCTCCAAATTCTGGTCCCTTGTTCTATTCTAACCGGATAAAAAACTAGTTATAACTTTAAATCGGTAATGAATTTTATATTCAATATGGATCTTGTTTGATAGATCTCGATTAAATCTATAAGACAATGTTTTTAAAATCACGTAAAACAATGTAAATTATGATATATAATCAATTGAAAAGTGGCACGAACTTCCAAAAGGGACAAATAAATGGGGACGGAGGGAGTACAAAACTCCATCAGAAAATTGCAGCTGAATCTTGAATCAATAGAATCAAATGACGAATTTCTGTGTGTGTGCGTGCTACTTTCCTGCAACTATACACTGGATTTGGCCTTACTATAATATGGGTTGAATTTGAGCATTGCTTAGGAAATTTTATGTCCGGGTTGGGTAGGATGCGGTTTGGTGTTCGATACGATGGGAAATTGTTGAATGGCCGGTTGTGCTAATCTAAGACATTACTTATCGATTGAATGAAACCTTGTAGCATAGCCATTTATCTATCTGACCCAGTTCTGTTTGACCCTACATTGGTATTTTGTGCTTCTTTTTTTATTGCATGTGTAGTGGGGATTTTCCTCGTGGATGATTCCTTCAATGCGTACTACCTTCTACACTTGTTGATCCTGCACCAGAGAACACTGGTTAGTGTCACTTGGGCCTCTTGCCCAAGGACACTCCGACGATTAAGTTAGTATATAGAAGGAGAGAGTACAAAGAGTAGCAGATCTGAGATTGTGTGTGTACCTCTAGGGTTTATCCCTTGGTATTTATAGATACCTCTGTACTTGCTCTCCAAGTCATGTGACGTCACTCGTCACGTCCGCGGTCACGTGACACGGCCTATAATATGGCTCCACGTGGTCACCTAGAGGCTTCTAGAAGCCCCTTCCACAGTGCCAACTGTCCCTCGGCACGTGCCTCCAGTAACCGCCTTATTAACCCGATCGGGTAAGCTCATGGGTAGGGCTTTAACCGCCCACCCGTATACCGCTTGACCCGTCAGGCCCTTCACTTGATCCGGAACCATTTATCCATGCCTTACGGCCCTTACGGGGCCCATATTACTTACGGTAATACGTGACTTCGGCCACAACGAAATACAACTATCCGTGTATTTACTTCATACGGCATCTCAACATGTACGGCACAATTCCTTCATATTCGGCCCCCACAGCATGATTTGGATATTTTGTTTATTCCTTCCATTTTCATGTTTTCAGTTAATTCAATGGTTATAACGTATACAGTTGCTGATTCACTGAATAATAACTGAATGATAAAGTACATACATACTGAATGTTTCAGCTATTACAAATATACAAAACTCCATCAGAAAATTGCAGCTGACTCTTGAATCAACAGAATCAAATGATAAATTTCTCCTCTCTGTGCTCGCGTGCGCATGAGTGCTACTTTCCTGCAACTATACATTGTGAGTTGGCCTTGGTTGAATTTGAGCATTGCTCAAGAAATTGTATGTCCAGGTTGTGCAGGGGGATGGTTGGGGTTCGATAGTATGGGAAAGGCTGTAGGGCTGCAAAAGAGTTGAATTGAGCGAAGCTTTTAGCATGTTCAGATTCGTTCATTTAGTTTTTAAGCGAACCCGAGCTAAGCTCGAGCTCAGTAAACATTTGACGAGCCGAGCTTGAACTTGCCTAGGTTTGAGTCGAACCCAAACTTGTTCACGAGCCTTAACAAGTAAAAAATATTACTAGATATTTATACTCTCATACAGGTCTAGAACTTCAAATAAATTTTTTATTCGTACGTGAATAAGGTCACACATTTATAAAATTATAAAACCTTATTACATTTATGTTTATAATACTTTATACATGTAAAAGGTATAAAATTTCATTGTGTACATGTAAAATGCATATTCAAGGTTATATGGAATTTTTTTATCACATATACATATATACTCCAGGTTTGCGAGCCTTGCTGAGCCGAATACTGCCAGGTTCAGGTTCGTCTCATTTATTAAACGAGCCTTAAATTGAGGATCAGGTTTGGTTTGTTTAATATTCGAATCAAACTCGAACGAGTTTTTACCGAGTCGAGCCTCAAACAATTCACGAACGACTTGGTTCATTTGCAGCCCTAGGAAAGGGTTGCAGCTGGTTGTGCTAATCTAAGACGTTACTAATTGATTGAGTGAAACTTTGTAGCATAGCCATTATCTATCTGACCAAGCTCTGTTGTGACCCTACAGTGGTAATTTGTGCTTTTTCATTGCAATGATTTGCATATGTTGTGTATTCCTTCCAGTTTCATGTAGTTTGGTACTAATTATTTATCTTTCGGGGTGGATGCTTATCATTAGATTGGGAAAAAAGGCATGGTATTGTATTTCATGTTCTTGTTCTTTCAGTAAAAGCATGCAGAATAAAGCTAACCAATTCAGTTCTACTTTAATTTCATATTGAAGAAAACAATTATTGACCTGTTAGTATAGGTGTAAGTTACCCTACTTGTGTTCTATGGATAAGTTTGGAGGAAACTCGCTACTACCAGGAAGGTGCAGCAGGGAGGGCTGTTGCAATCATAACCAGGGGAGATTGTTGAGGTATCAAGTAGGCTCTCGACAAAAGTACTCAGAAGAATTTGAAAGCTATCAAATTGTAATTGTACTCCGATACCATAAGGTTGCATGACACATCAAACCAAATTTCAAAAGCTTCACACAAGTTTTTAAGGGTGCAAATTCTCAGAAGAATGATTGAATACATATGTAGCCTTCTCCAAATTCTATATACACAATGACTTACAATAATGAAACGAAGAAATTTGACTATTCTGTTTCTTCCTGTTGTAATATTTTCTCCAGTGTTTTTAAGTGGACTTTGTAACCCAATCCCTTTTCTCAATGCATATGGCTTGCTAATTACTCCCTATTCTCTTCATTGTTGGGCAGTGCAGATAAATACTGAACTTTGCGATAAGTTCTCTGTGGGTCATTATCCTATGCTTTTTTGGGGCTCTCCTTCTAAATTTGTCGCTGCTGCTCCGAAACCTAAACAAGACAAAAATGAGATGTGCCATATACGATGGGCGGACTGCTGATCGCTTGCTTAATTGGATTAACAAGCAATTTAGAAGGTATTTAACCCCTTTACTATGTTTTACATGTTTTGTTCATGCATGATTTCCAGAATTGCTACATTTTGATCTCTTTTTCCTCCCTTTGTTAGGTCTTGATCTTTTATCTTTTGACATTGCGGCTCACATGGCTTGGAGGATGTGAAATTTGAGAATGAACATCTCCAGTCAAATGTGTCAGACCCTGAACAGGTTCTTCAAAAATGCATTACTCTTGGTTTTTCTTAAAAACTTTAGAAACGTTCCATAAATTTGGGAGTTAATTTTGTAATGCTGGTTTGTGGAAGATTGTATGTGCAGCGTACGACGTTAAGGAAGCGACGTCAACTGCCTTCGACATCATCTTAGAGCACAAGGTAAATTTTTCATTTCCTTTGTGCTGAGTATGTTGCTCTTCATGTGTTTATGTTTTAGTCTTTGAGATACTCGATACAAGAAATTGCGCAGATGATCAACTCGGATACCCGGGCATCACTCATAAAATTTCTTCAACTTCTTGTGGCACATCATCCATCTAGGAGGTTAGTAACTAGAGTCTTTGAGGTCATATATTGCTTTACACAGGTGCAGCCTTGTCATTAATTCACTCTGGATTCATATAGGTGCCGGAAGGGAAGTGCAGAGTTTCTTGTCAACTTTGATGAGCTGTACCCAACAGATATGTTGGCAGATAATAAACAAGAAACCACCAGGGCTAATTGAAAGGGCGCAGTAGGAAATTTCCAGATTTGTGGAAAAGAAATTCTTCTTGGATATTGGGTTGGTAACACATTAAATTATTGTCCCAAGTAGTGATGAAGTCTTTCTTTACTTTGATTAGTTAGTTTTTGATATTTTGTTTCTTAGAATGTCTTGAAGTAGCAGACATTAAATTTCTTAAATTAGTCTCCTTGGGATTAGTATTAGGAAATACTTAAAAGGTTCTAGACTTATGTGATACTCCTACTCGTAATTCTATTACGACCACCAGATTCTCAACATTTTCCAGACCACATATACCACCGAAATAATAGTAGTTGACCCTGAATTCGACCCCTGCCTCACCTCACAAACTGTGTGTAGCAAATTGCAAAATATCAAATCATGTCACTCTCAAGTCTCAAATGATAGGAGATTGGGGATAAAAAAAACAAAAAGACCCAAGCTTTTAAAATAAAATCAACTGACATTGTAAACAACTACAAGGACACTTTCTTTTAGTCAAAAGTTGCTGGACACCAGTCACAGAGGCCATACTTCGACCTGTTTTGGGTTTCTAATGTGTATATGCCTCATCATATCAACTCACTCTTCAGTCAGATACAACTGTTGGGCTCTCACGATTTTTTTTTTTTTCCATTCGTCGTCTTCAATTCTTTCTGGCTAACCAGTTAAGGATAAACTTTTCTGTAGCTTAGCTAGTCCTCATTCATGCTGTTATCTTTCGTCATGAGTTATATAAATTAAGTTTGTTGTACTATTTCAATCCTGTTGACGTATCATAAAATTTACTGTTGCTCATTGTTTTCATTTAATGTGGATTTTCTTTCAGATGTTTTGTCGTGGCAGCAGGAATGATACGAGGGGATTTAGGTAATGGTGTATTCTTGTTTTTGATTTGTCAGTTAATTACCTTCTCACTATTGGCTTTGACAACTCTACGTTTTCTTGGTCCCTCCAGGATGTTATTCGTTTCAATGTAAAATAATCCAAAATATAGGAAGTCTAATAACTATTTATATCAACCACCGTCATTGTTTCAATACTATTTTCCCATGGAGGTAAACTATCTTAGGATTAACTTCTGACCAACATTAGCTTGAAATTTAGGTCAAGAGCAAGATATTGATGTATACTCCCATTATAGGATGACCAACACAGTGCATATCTGCAAGGAGTTTATGGTCAAGAATTGGACTTCTCTGATCGACGAATTTCATTCAATCAAACAGGAAGCTAATGTTGGCTCCAGTCTTAAATTTAGTGTCACTTTGTGTGTCTTTCTAATCAGATGCATTTTCTAGCGAATGCCACCAAGTCTTTTTCCATGAATAATATATTAATACATGGAGAAGCAAATTTGTTAGATGTAATTAATATATTTGATTGAGTGTAGAAGTTTCTGTGAAGGAGAAACACATTTTGATTTTTGATATTATGCAATGAAAGTGTAGTGGGCTCTCTTTTGAAGTTGCTTGGAACTTGAAATTACTCCAGGAGATTACCACAAGGAGTTTAGCTTTTGTTGTTGGTTACTAAAACCTGATTAACCTTCTTAAAATGGTGCTTCACCCCACCTTGATTTCTTTGGCCCTGAATAACAGATGATCATACAAAAAACCCTCAAACCTAAATCTCAACATTCCTTTCTTGCACTTGAATATATTCTTTATATAGAGATCCACTCCTCGGAGTCGTGCTTTTGCATAAAACATCAGCCTTGCTGTTGATATTTCTGCAACTGTTGTTTATTTTTAACGACAGCTTCACAAACACATCCTCCATTTGGGGGCGGTTTGCATACAATAACCAGAGCGCAAGGCAAAGCATGACTCCAACTGATCGAGATGAGGGCGAGACCGGTATTAACAGTTTGGAGGTCAATGATCATGCATGCTCGAGGGGATCTAGGACAGTAATTATTCGAATTAGTGATGTTCCAAAAAGTGTCGCTCGTGCGCAAAATTTCGTGCAATCCTGGAAATTAAGTAATTAATGGTGGAGAATATAGCTGAAGAGCGACACTTTTTTTACATAAGTGTTTCGTGTAGATACTACTAGGTAGAAGCTTTTTCTGATGGGTGCGTAGGTTTAACTACGCTTTGCCTTCGATCACGTTAGCATTTTCCACCCTCTCATCCTTAAAATTATAGTGATGCTTGGAGTCCTGTGCGCACGCCACAAGCCTTGGATCCTCGCCTCATCATTGGCCCACAGTTCCTCTGCGGCAGCGGTGGCAGCTTCTACAATCGGCTTGCTGAACTCCGACGCGGCTAACCGGATGGATCAACAGAGGAGGACATCACCAGCCGCGCCGCCACCACTCCACCGCCTGCCTTCTAGGCAACGATGGAGGAGGAGCCAAATCGAGTGTTATCATGCGCAACGTCGATATGACACGCGATTTTGCCTCCAGGCGGCGGATGGAGACGGCTTTTCATCATGTGCAGATGAAGGGGGAAGGGTTGTGGAACGTAGTGTGTGATGCGAGGCTGGCTCGGTGGCTCCACCGCCCCGACTCGGCTTGGTTGCTGTTCGGCGTCTACGCCTGCCTTGCCACGCCTTTGGATTGCGCTGATGTCGTCAGTTCTCCTGAGATGGTCGCCAATGGGAAAAGTACCGATTGTTGTAATAAGGACGGTAGCTTTGGCAATAGTTTTGTGATTGGGTAATAGTTTTTGTGCTCTAGTTTTTTAATAAATACACCCTAAAATATGTCATTTTGTTAAGAAATATTTTCAACCTGGCAGACAAATTTTGGAGGCATTTATGCAAAAGTTATCGCATCAGGTCACAAACAATAAGGCCATCTATATCAATGTACCCCTTAAATGAGTCACGCTACACAACTCTGAATGTACTGAAGATCAAAATTTGTCTGCTAGGTTGAAAATATTTTTTAAGAAATGACATATTTTGGGGTGTATTTATTAAAATCACAAAACGTACACTAATAAGACACGTATACGAGATTCAAATTCTAAAGCACACTTACTTCATATATTGATAATTACCTTTCATATCACTTTTAGATTGATTTATGAATGAACAAATCCCTAAATATTTACCCAAAAAAAAAAAATCCTTAAATGGCTAACCAATCATTTCACAGTTCCACAAAACCTAATCATGATTTCCACCAACCAAGTCTATACTTAGAAGTCCAGATGCATAAAATTGGCAAAGCTATCGTCCTTATTACAACAATCAGTACTTTTCCCATCGGCGACCAACTCAAGAGAACTGATGACATCAACGCAATCCAAAGGCGTGGCAAGGCTGGCGCAGACGCCGAACAACAGCCAAGCCGAGTTGGGGCGGTGGAGCCACCGAGCCAGCCTCGCATCACACGCTACGTTCCACGACCCTTCTCCCTTCATCTGCACATGATGAAAAGCAGGCCGTCTCCATCCGCCGCCTGAAGGCAAAATCGCGTGTCATATCGACGTTGCGCCGACACTCGATTTGGCTCCTCCTCCATCGCTGCCTAGAAGGCAGGTGGTGGAGCGGTGGCGGCGTGGCTGGTGATGTCCTCCTCCGTTGATCTATCTGTTTAGCTGCGTCGGAGTTCCAGCAAGCCAATTGTAGTGAGCCGCCGCCGTTGCCGCAGAGGAGCTGTGGGCCAATGACAATGAGGCGAGGATCCAAGGCTTGTGGCGTGCGCCCAGGACTCCAAACATCACTGTAATTTTAAGGAAGAGGGAGTGGAAAATGCTAACGTGATCGAAGGCGAAGCGTAGTTAAACCTACGCACCCATCAGAAAAAGCTTCTACCTAGTAGTATCTACACGCAACACTTATGTAAAAAAAGTGTCGCTCTTCTGCTGTATGCTCCACCATTAATTACTAAGTTTCCAGGACTGCGTGTAATTTTCTGCGCGAGCGACACTTTTTGGAACATCACTAATTCGAATAATTACTGTCCTGGATCCCCTCAAGCATGCATGATGGTTGATGTCTATTTAGGGCAATAGCTCATGTGGCTTGCTTGAGAAATGGTGAAGAAGCTCCTGACGAGAATCATTAGAAAGAACTTGCTGATGAGCTAAGATCTCAGGTAGGTTTTAACACTCATTACTGACATAATTTCTCGTTGTCTTTGTATTTTTCATTTTGCATATTGTGATTGTAGGTAGTGGATGAGCTCTTAAGGAGGCGGAAAGAGATCGAATGGTGACATTCTGGTAATTGTACCGAGTATAATTGTGTATGGTTATTTTGGAATTGAAGTGTTTATTTGTTCTTTCCTTGTGTTTTAGGTCTATTGAAGGAGATTTTGATGCCTATGTGAAAAGAATAGAATACGGAGATTTGTTGCCTATGTGAAAATTTAGAACAACTGTATGTATGGGGTGGAGAGCCTGAGTTGCTGATGGCATCCCATGTTGTTAAGTGAGTTCTCTGAAACACTGTTGTATTTAATTGGAAAGCATTTTCTTAGCAACGGTGTCAAAATGTCCGGAGTTTTTCCTTTTTTTGCATAGTGCCTTTTATACTATCATATTTTTTTATTTCTTAGTTTGATTAAAAGATGGAGGAAACATCCTTTGAAGGTCTTAAATAGGTTCAGCCTAAGACTTCATTTCGGTATCCCCTCTTTTAGCATTTATCTTTTTTCATTTCCTCTTTGCTTTTTCGGTATCCCTACATTATATATTATTCCTGAAATCAAACCGAGTTTCTGGACAAAGAAGATATAAAAGTATAAAATATAATGACTAGGAAAGCTCCGAAGCTTCTTTGGGGAAATAAAAACCTTGATGTGAACTGTAGCTTATAAATAGGAAGATGAGGAGATATCTGGCAGATTATTTTCATAGTATTGCTTTGGACTTGTGATTCCTTTGCTTCCGGAGCAGTGTACAGAAAAGAGAGAAATAAAAGCGTTATGGATGCTTAAAGCCTATTTCTTGGGGTATTTAAAGAGCATGCTGCGTGACTCTAGTTTATTGAAACAACAGATGACTTTTTATGGAAAATGGATATAGCTCGATCGTTTCCCCCAAATTGCTTGGAATTTAGGATTTTTTCATCTTAATACATCATCCGCTCATATACTGTTCCTGCTATGAGCTTTTGAAATTGAAGTAGAAGCGAATCTCTTATGACAGAAAGGCAGTTTTGCTTCTGCTGCTGAAATGGATCTTGTGGTTTTAGGTTGTAGGATTGGGCGCTTACGTATATTTCTCATTTGCAGTTCATCTTTTACATCATATAATAATTTTTTTTCTTCTGTTGTGGCCACAGGACGCCGATTACCGTCTACATGATTGATAGAAGCTCAGGTGATTTGGTAAAGATAGCAAACTATGGAAGTAGAGTCCCAGAAGGATAAAGAGAGCCCCATCACCATTCTGTTTCATGGGTATGGTCACTATGACATTGGAGGCCATTTCCAATTAAAATTATCAGTACTATATTCTTTACTTGCCCTCCATTTTTTTTGTTTTTTTTTGTTTCACTTTTTGGGTACCCTACTTATCTCCTGTTTTGCTTTACCTTTGTTAGAGTTCAGCAACAATAGATGCATTTCTTGTTTCACTGTTCATTATTTTTGCACCAAATAAAATTTATTGTTAAATTTTTAGCGTGGTAGGGAATCGTATGGGCATTTTCTTTTGGTTTGGCCAGAAAAAATTTGGGAGGCTAAGGTTTCTTTTGTTTGGTATTACATAAAAATCTTTCGACATTTGGAACTAACAAGTAACAACTGATTTTAAATCATGATTCGATGACTATTCTCTTTTTGAGAAAATCCTAGATGCCGGATGGGTATCATGTGGCGGTAACCATTGCACATCTCGGCCATCTACAACCATTGCACACACACACACCCACACAAAATTCAGACCGTCCAAAACACTTAGACGGTCGAGATGCACGACGGGTATCATCACGTGGTAGCTGTCCGCACCCAAATTCTTCTCCTTATTTTTCTGGGAGAGCGCAAAATACGAGGCTGGGGAGAGAATATTTGGCAGGGTAAGGCATAAACCACCATTTCAATGAAGCTATACAATCATTTCATTTTAGAAAATCCAAAGGGAACGACCAAAATTGTACCCAATGGGGTATAGACGGCTCGCGGGGCCGATTTATGAGTCCCGTATAAATGATTTATGAGTCCTGTATAAATGATTTGAACCGTTCAAAAATTCGAGTGGCCTCACTAATAATCAACCCAAAAAGATACTTACAAGGACTTGTAATCTGAATGAGAAATGAGTACATCGGATCAACTAGTTGGAGTATCTTTTTGAGCTGATTTCTTGAGAGGTCTCTCGAAAAAATATTTAAATTTTTTTGAACGGTTTTGATCATTTGTGCAGGACTAGTTGGGTACATGGATTGTTGAGCAATACAATCAACTCAAACAAGTTTCTACAATCCTACGTTCGATTTCTTGCATCAACCTTCGGTGAATATTTGAAGGAGTTTGGAAAGCTTGAGAATTCAAGGTAGTGAAATCAAACACTGGGTCCGGTGAACGAGGAGTAGGCAAATCAGTCTCGTGTCAATTGGTAATGAGTCACAAGTGTTTAGAGAGGTCGTTGGTGGTTGTACATTGATTCATATAGTACTTGACTCATTTTCGTTTTTTTTACCCGTTTAGCTTTTTTCCACGTATATATATTTGTGCTCATCGTTGTTCTTCAATTCTTATTTATTTGTTGGAATTGATTGGATAATAAAAGAGGAATTTCTTAATTAACTAACAATGTGACCACTCACAAAATATAATAATAAAACTTTAAGCGGTGAAGATGCGTCATGTGACCAAAGAGTGGGACTAGAAGAGCTCAGCGCTTCATTAGATTTAAAAACCATTTTGGAGTTTAAAAAAAAAGAAACAGTGTGTTGTTATATATATAATTTGTGAACATTCTAAAAGTCAAGCTGGTTTGCCCGAGAGGTTAAGGGGGAAGACTTAAGATCTTCTGCACACAAGTGCGCATGGGTTCGAACCCCATAGCCAGCAACCACTTCGATTTCCGTGTTTTTAATAGTAGAAATCTCCGGCTGCAATTTTTGGAAAGTTTAAGCCACCAAGTATTTTTTTTTTCCGACTTTTTCAATAGGAACTTTCCCATACCTATCTGGAAATTTTTGTCCCCAATGAATTGATATTTGGTGCATTACTATATCAAACGAAAATCTTTGTCAAAGACATTTTGTACTAAAGGTGGTCTGTATTTTTCCGAAACATTGATTTCTGTACCAAAGAAACAAATACAAAGATATCAAATAAAAAAATCCTTTCAATTGAATCATATCAATGGGAGAATAAATAATCATACGACTTGATATTTTTTTAGACGTCTTATTCCTTCCAAAAATCCATAAAGAACTGAAATTATTAAAATTTATTAAAAAATATGTATCACACTAGGGGAATAACCCATTAATCTGCAGGTTTGATAGAAATTGATATCACGCAGGTTTCATGTGGTTTTTTTTTTAATGTTTGTCCACCAAAAAGGGTAAAATAATGGGTTTGGATTTTGCAATGTAGTTGAAGTTATTCACAAACATCGGTAAGGCACTATAGTACTTTTTCTTAGATTTGGTATTCACCATTTTGAGTGTTTGCAGGAGGTGGAAGAAGAGAAGTATCATCATTTTTTATAGTTCCGTAAATATTTTTATTGTGTCATACAATGTTCTACAAAATTGAATTTCGATAAATAAATAAAAAAAACACACTATTGCATAAGAAAAATCCAATAATTTTGTCATCATACTTGTTTATTATATTGTAACACAATGTACAAAGCTACTATAAAATAATACTCTTTAGTCTAAGCCCTCTTTGGCAGCATGATATAGAAGGGGGATATAAGGAGAAGGTGGATATACATATCCGGGCGGTGTATATCCATTGTTTGTCTTGTTTTTGAAGGTAGGATATTTTATAGCAAGGATTTGTATATCACCATGCAGGGGGCTTATATTTAAGCACCCCCACCCCAGCCTTTATCATATCCGGCCTCTTTTCACCAAAACACCCCAAATTTGGTCTCACCTGTGCGTCATTCATCATCATCATCAGAGAGGGGCGGGTTGGTTGGCAGGGGAGAGAGAGAGAGAGAGAGAGAGAGAGAGAGAGAGAGAGAGAGAGGAGTGTGTGGCAGGCTTTGCCCCACCACTTTTTTCTTTTTCTTTTTATTTTATTTTTTATTTAGGACAAAATGGGTATTGTATACAATCCAACCCTTTATACCCCTCTTCTAAAACAACAAAACAAACACAATAAATTTTAATTTCCCCTTCTAAAATAATACCCCTCCAACCATATCCACCTCTATATCCCTCTCTTATTATATCCCTCTTCCCCCTTCATATACATATCCCTCTAACAAACAGGGCAAAAGTCTAACGTATCCTAGTCGTATCGGTATTCTAACATTTCTAGATTTTCACTTGTCGCCTTATTGTTATTATATCATAGTGTGCATGTATTCCGTACTATCTTCAAAAATTTAATAAGGTTTTATAATTTTATAAATGTGTGACTTTATTTATGTACAAAATAAATATTTTATTTGAAGTTCTAGACCTGTATGAGAGCATAAATATCTAATAATTTTTACTTGTTAAGACTCATGTACAAGTTTGAGTTCGACTCAAACCTAGACAAGTTTAAGATCGAGCTCGGCTCGTCAAATTTTTACTGAGCTCAAGCTCGGCTCGAGTTCGCTTAAAAACTAAATGAACAAATCTGAACATGTTAAAGCTCGGATAGATTCAACTCGTTCACAGCCCTATGGCTCACCACTTTCCCTATCCATCCTAAGCTTCGCAACACACCCCGCCTCCTCAAACAACAACAGCAGCCTCTCAGCCGTAATCTTCCAACAAAACGGCACGATTTCAACTGGCATAGCCAACCCACTACCCCCTATTTTTCGTAATTTCAAGACTCCGAGATTAATCGAGGCGTGCACGTACACTGGTCCGGGTACAATTAAAAAAAAAAAGGTTGCTCTAGTATAGCATGCAAATTGCAATGCCAGTAGCTGTCACGTATCCTATTAGTCATTCTTGTTGAGATTAACAAGTAAAGATGGCAAGACATTCAAAGTGTTTGGTCCAACAATTTCACTTTCCTACCAAATGATCCCTTTTTCTCCATTAAATTTCAATGCCTTCATTTCCAGTATTTGGGACTGAAACATTCTGAAATTCTACAAACAGAATCAGAGTATCTCTCTCTTTTTGGCAACTCCATAAAACCTCTCACACTCCTCACCATTCACTTTGCATTTCATGCTTTTGGGTTGTTGCCATATCCCGTACCAGTACCGGTATCGTACCCGTACGGCCGCGTACCTACCCGTGCTTGCTAGCTTTTTGGGTACTCTGCATCCCTTTGTATTTGGTCTTACACTCTTACGTATTGGACTCATGAAATCTGCATTTCCAAGTGCTTTGGAGTTCTCAGGCCTGCTCATCGTTGTCTATGTGGCTGTGGCTTAACATAAAGAACAAGTGGCTAAGGTATCGGTCTCCTGTTATCCCTCGTCTCTTCTGTGCCTGCCCTGATTTTTCGTGGATTAAAACGAGGTCTTCTTTTGTTGAACTATTATAAAATGGGTCTTGCTAACGTGTTCCTATTAGGCACACATTAAGCACACAAACAAACAAAAACAACACACACTCCAATACATCTTTTACACTTTTCAATACACTTTCACATATCCCTATACACTTTTCACACATTTCAATACACTTTTTCAACCTTAACGTGTGCCTATTAGGCAAACGTTAGCATTTTCCTTATAAAATTACTCTGGCTTCTTCGCGCAACCCTTTGGTCCGCCCTCCATTTGTCTACAACTACTACACCTATCACCCACTAGTTTTGGATTGAGTGCTTCGAAAATTCCTAACGTCTCCAAGTTGTGTTCATTGCAAAAAGAAAATTGGGAAAATAGAGGGGAACAAAATAAAATTTGTGCTAAATAGTATTGCTTGATAAAATATTTGTGTGCTCTGTAAAAAGTGGATAATGTTTTCTTTATATTCCCCCTCTTTTAAACACTACAAGAAAAAGCAGATTCAGTGACAGAAAAATATTCCCTCTTTACACTACAAGAAAAAGCAAATTCGGTGACATAGAAAAATATCGCCAAAAACAATACTTACATTTTCCCAGACACCATATTTGCCTGAATTCACTCTAGTATTGAATTTTGGGCACTTTCCCTCTATTCTTCGCGCAGAAAAAGAGCAACAAGAAAAAGAATTTGACACGAGACCAAGCAGAGAATATACAAGAACAGGGTAATGAAGGAGCCGACGTCGAGAACATGAATGAAGAGAACAAAAACATGCAAAATACTCATGGCGTGATTGTGTTGGGGATCTTCATGCATTGCCAGGGATGTGGCGATACGATTACAAAGTACCTCAGAGGCTTTGACGGTAGGATTTTCGGTCAAAGTCACGGTTCCAGTTATAGAATTCATATTTAGATATCAAACGGGCTCGTCTCAGCGGAAGGAGTCAGCCTTTGCTTACAAGTGGACAGGGTTCGATTCCTCTCCAGAGCAAGTACCGCGATTTAGCTGGTGGGTCGGGGCGGTAGCTGGTACTGCTCATCCTAAGGTTTACACTCTTAGGAGAGGATCCAATTAGTGGCCCTCCTATGGGGTAGTTCCTTCGTCAACAAGAATAAATAAATAATTAAATAATTTTTTTTTATTTTGGCTGCATACTTGAGTAGATTGTTAATTAATGTGGGATATTTTGTGGGTCTTTTTTAACGATGTTTCAGGTGTTGAAGAAATTGAGATTGACTTGAAAAATCATAAGGTAACTGTGAAGGGAAAAATTGTTGATCCAGAGAGGATAGCGGAGTGGCTTCGAAAAAGATCCAATAAGCACATCAGTCTTATGTCCCCGACCCTGAAAGGAAGGGAAGAAGAGAAAAAAGAAGAGGTTTATTTCAATTTCATACCAGACCTTGCATTCATGGACAAATATATGAAATAGAACCCAGCTACGTGTACGTACACACACATGTACGTATGCGCACGAACACATCTGGACTGTCCATTTCAAGAATCGACGGTCAAGATTTAAAAAAAAACTTTTCCATGTATGGAAGAGTTTTTTTAAAATCCGGACCGTCGAAACATGCACGGACGGTTAAGATGCACCGTCCGTGCATATTGCGTACTCCTGGCGTACGTACACATCGAATTTTTGTATGAAATATCTATAAATAAGGATCTTAAAATTTCTTTAGGATTAAAGTATATATTCTAAAAAAAAGGTCAAAATCCTATAACTTCGTTATCATCCAACATTATTTTAAAAAATCTGACAATCGCCCTTTCAAGATTTTTTTTTTAAATTCCAAAATCGTTCCCATAAGAATTTTATACGTCTATGAAAAAAACTAGTACTATGATTGTATATGAATTTATTGTAGCAATCTTATAAATTGATGAAGAATTTCTACGACGATTTTTTATTGTACTTTTGTTTGAATTGATATCACGTAGGTTTCATGTGTTTTTTTTTTGTCCACCAAAAAAATAAAATCTTGGGTTTGCATTTTGCAATGTAGTTGAAGGTATTCATTATAAACATCGGTAATTAGCCTCTATAGTACTTATTCTTAGATTTGGTATCACCATTTTGAGTGTTTGCAGGTGGTGGAAGTGGTGCTCAAGATTTACATGCACTGTGAAGGTTGTGCAGCCGATATCAAATATAACATTCACAAGATGCAAGGTATATCTCATTTGAGCAACTAAAAAAGTGGAGAACCACAAAAACGTAGGCAATTTGACAAGGTAATGGAGACCGTTGATCTCCACAATCGATGGTTCAGATTCGCTATGCACTCTTA
The DNA here is from genome assembly GCA_963854785.1 of Vaccinium vitis-idaea. Lineage (NCBI taxonomy): Eukaryota > Viridiplantae > Streptophyta > Magnoliopsida > Ericales > Ericaceae > Vaccinium > Vaccinium vitis-idaea. Next base: position 20,335,656 of record OY978215.1, read on the forward strand.
CCAGTCAAGGTGTACTATTGCCGGTAATAGTGTAAATCGCATCCGAGCCATCAATTGTAGAGATCAACGGTCCATATTACTCACTACATCCTGTAGTGAGCTGCTCACTACAGGACCCCGTTCCCGCAGTGGGTGGGTACCAGTGGGCAACCAATTTTTTTTTTTTTTGAAAACCTCATTATATATAACAAAGGCTAAGGCAAGTCCTTAGCCAAAATGGACTCAAGATTTGGGCGGAATACAACCCGAAGAAAACAAAACTTTCCTATCACGACAATTTGTTGCTATCCAATGAGCACTTTGTTGGCTTCCCTCCTACACCATCTAAAAGACCACTGCTCCGAGACAACACAAGCTCTGATATCCTCCACAAGGGTAGCTACTTCCCAAGGGGGCTCCAGTCCTTTCACATAGTTAATCAAATTCTTACAATCTAACTCAAAGATGACCTCCGTGAGATTCTGTTCCTTAGCCATAAAAAAAGCAATTCATAAAGCCCAAGCTTCAATTGCTAATGCCAATGAAACCATAGTACGACCACACCGCCAAAACTGAGCACATCCACCACTGTCCCTAGCAACAATGCCAAAGGCAGCCAAGCTGCGGGAGGAATTGAAAGCTCCATCAATGTTAATTTTTAAACATGAAGTAGGGGGAGGATCCCACTTCGTCAATCGAGTCGGCCTGGGTTGGCCTCTGATATTCCCAGAACAAACAGTTTGAAGGTAGTCACTATTAGCCATACAAGCTTGGCTAATAACATCCTCCGGCTTCGGGACCACTCCGTAAAAAAACAAATCTGTTCCTAGCTTTCCAAATCGCCCAAAAAATTTGAAAAATAATCCCAACTCTTCTCCAGTAGCTTCTTCAGCCATGTCCCCGCAAAGCAAGTATTCCATCCACCTATCCACTGCTACCATCTCTTTTTGTAGAGTCCAGTAGGCTTTACCACTACCGAACCAAACAGCCCTACTTCATGGGCAGTGGAACAAAAGGTGTTCCATAGTTTCGCTATACTCTCCACAAATTGGGCAACTTGGATCAGATCCACATTTCCTACGAACAAGGTTTGCCCTGCAGGCCATCCAGTTCCGTAGCACCTTCCACATGAACATACGAATTTTTGGAAGGGTTGGTACATTCCACAGCCTTTTCCACATACAATCCGAAGGAAAATAGGAAGTAGAAGGCATTAAAGAATTAGATCTAACCGAAGTCATCAGTTGGTGCGCATATCCTGACTTAACCGTATAGCTTCCTGAGCTTGTGAACCGCCAAATGACTTTGTCTGGAACATCCAATAAGCTGATTGGAATTTTGCAAACCTTCTGGAGATCCTCCTCCGAAATGTGGTCCCTCAATCTATCCCTATCCCATGTCTTGGATATAGGATTGATGAACTCAACCACCCTTACCAAATCCCTTGAGATGTTAGATATAGGAGATATCCTACCACCCAAAAGATCAGGAACCCATTGATCCTCCCAAAAATTAATGCTCTCACCAGTGCCAACATTCCATTGGACACCTTTTTGTATAAGGCTACGACCTTCCAACAGGCTACCCCATAGCCAAGAGGGCTTTGGTCCTTTAACAGCCTCCATGCACGATTTGGTAGGGAAATACAACCCTTTTAGCACCCTAGCCCATAGGGAAGTGGGGCAATTCATCATACGCCAAAATTGTTTTGCAAGGAGTGCTGTGTTGATGGACTCAAAATCCTTGAAACCCAGGCCTCCCATGTACTTCGGATCAGTTAATTTGTGCCAAGCCCCCCAATGAATTTTCCACCCCGTATCACTCGTGCCCCACCAAAAGTTTCTAACAACAGAGTTTAGGCACTTACAGATTGACTTGGGCATCTTAAAGCACGTAAGGGTAAACATAGGGATGGGTTGAATAACAAATTTAATAAGAACCTCTTTGCTAGCATGGTTAAGTTGCTTATTTCCCCATCCCTGAGTCTTCCGAATGATTATGTCTCATCTCTAGTACTCTCCTTAGTGTTGGCAGAAAAAAAGAGACTAGATTTTTGAACATTGAGAGATAACCCCGAACATCGCTGAAGCTATTCATAAGATCCATAAAGTTCGAGCAGGAACGCTGAGAAGCTTCTAAAAACACTAATGAGTCATCTGCAAACAGAAGGTGGGAAACAACTGGGCAACGTTTTCTCATCTGGAGACCATGGATGGATTTGTTATTGATAGCTTTTGTCATAATATTCGAGAAGACATCAACGACTATCAAAAACAAATACTGAGAGAGGGGATCCCCTTGACGGAGACCTCAGTTGGGGATAACACTACAAACCTGCCCTCCATTCACCATAACAGAGTACTTGACCGAACAAACACACTGCTTCACTCATGCTATCCATGTGCCATCAAAACCCATTTTTTCCATAACCCTAAACAGGAAATCCCAGCAAACACGGTCATAGGCCTTATTCAAATCTAGTTTGATAGCAACTGAGTTCTTTGGACCCTCTCTCTTGTGCTTTAGAAAGTGGAACACTTCATGGGCAACCATTATATTGTCTTGTATTTGTCTTCCTGGAATAAAAGCAGACTGTTGTTCAGAGATGATCCCATTAACAAAAGGTTGTAACCTGTTAGCAAGGACCTTGGAGATGATCTTGTAGAGGAACCGGCATAAACTAATAGGGCGAAGATGATTCATAGATTCCGAATTAGGCACCTTGGGAATCAGGGTGATGTTTGTATGGTTCACTTCTCTTAGAAGAAATCCCTCATGGAAAAAGAGTTGAACTGCTAAAAGTACTTCCTCACCAACTATTTCCCAATAGTTCTGGTAAAACAGGCCAGGAAAGCCATCAGAGCCAGGGGCTTTCAATGGCCCCATTTAGAAGACTGCTACTTTCACCTCCTCCCTAGAAATTTCTCTCACCAGCTTTGAGTTCCATTTTGGAGGGATAATGGGATCAATCAGAGAGATTAAATCCTCAAAATCTCTAGAAGGTGGCTCGGTATATAAGTTCTGAAAGTGATCTTTGACAATCCCTTCAATATCCTTGGGATCAGTCTTCCAAATACCATCCTTATCTTTCAAACGTGAAATCTGATTCCGCTGCCTCCTTTGGATGGTAGAAAGATGGAAAAAACGTGAGTTTTTGTCCCCCATTTGGAGCCACTTTATCCTCGAGCGCTGATGCCAATACATTGCATCCTTCTGCCACAAATCCTCAATGGAAAGTTTTACCCTCTTCTCTGCTTCCACCAATTCTTGATCAAACCTTTTCTCAAGCAGACTTTGTATTTCAATCAATTGCTCCTTTGCAGTTGCAATCTTACGTCTCAAATCCCCAAAGACTTTCTTGTTCCAGTCCTTTAAATGATCCTTGCACTCTCTTAATTTCTTACAAACAGCAAACATCCGGGCCCCTTCCTGATTTTTATTCCAAGCTTGAGATACCACATCTTTGCAATCCTCCTCAGTGGCCCAAAATGACTCAAATCTGAAAGGTTTACCCACTCTGAGCAAAGGCACAGTTGTGTCCAACATCAAGGGGTTGTGGTCTGATCCAATAGCTGCCTCCACAAAGACCATAGCTTGCTCATAGAGTTCCCGCCATTTGGAGTTCGCAAAGGCCATATCGATCCTCTCCATGATAAATTACTTCCCACCCCTGTTACTTCTCCAAGTGAATCTCGGACCCTTGTACTCTAAATCCACCAACCCACATTCACTAATCATATCGTGGAAGGCTGATAGTGAACATTGGGAAGGAATAAGACCACCTAGTTTATCTCCCACACTCAAGACCTGGTTGAAATCCCCCATACACAGCCAAGGGAGATGGATACAACGAGCCAAATCCTTAATATCATTCCAGACATGATCCCTCCCAGCCCTAGAAGGGCACCCATAAACAAATGTAGCTTCCCAAAATGAAGAGACAACCTTCTCCCTAACTGTGACATGCATAAAATTCTTATTAGCCTCCACTACTTCCAAATCTACCTCAGTATTCCACCATAAAGCAAGACCCCCTGATAACCCCTCAGGATCTACATAGCTACCACTATCAAAACCCAATTTATGGCGGATGGCCTCCATCTTAGCCTTATTGTTCTTGGACTCCATCAGAAAAACGATGGAGGGGCGATTTTTACCCACTAACTCACCTAATGCCTGGCTTGTCAGGGTACGCCCAATGCCCTGACAGTTCCAGGTTAGGATCAACATTGGAGTTATGGCTGTTTCGGGCCAGCCACACGCCCTAACGAATCAGCACTAACGCCTTCCATCTCTTGATCAACCATAGACATTTTGGTCTGATCCATGTGAGCCAAAGTAAGAGAAACTTCTGTGCCAATAGCCGTTTGTTGAATCTGCACATCACAAAGCCCCTGCTCCTGGAATGTAGAACAATCCCTCCCAGCAAGACCTTTTGTAGTAGAACGTGTCTTACCTTTTGACAACTTACGGGGTAGGCAATAAGGTCAAATTTTTGGTGGAGGAAGGGTAGGATTTGGGGAACATAGGCGTAGAATTTTTGGACGATCATCCTCCACAAGATCAGAATCTGCTTTCCTCTTAATGGTAAGGGATTTGAACACTGTAGTAAGGGGTATATCGCCAAAACCAAAGGTTGAAGATTTGGGAGTGTTGGGGGAACCGTGGGCTTGTTTGGATTCGGGCTGGGGTGGAATTGGGCTAGGGGGGATTCGTACAAGGGGTTTATTAGGAGGGGTATGAGATATGAAGCTTTGGGCTGGATATGTATTAGTGGGGGTAATATGGGTTTGAGGAGATTTGGGCTGGGAGGGAGTTGGGCTCAGTAGGAAATGGGCAGTTTCATTAGTGAAGTTATGGAAGATAAGAAATTGGGCGGTGAGTGTTGTGGGGGGTTTTTGGGCTATCAGTTGGTTCAGTCACAAAGTATTGTGGGCCTGGTTTACAGTTCGGGCCTAAAGAAGGAGAGTTATTTGAATTTGGGCCAACAGGGTTAGGAGGTTTGGTGATAATTCTGGGAAGGGTAATAAAATTGGAGTGGCCCGACCCGCAAGCAATCAAAGGTAAATCCATTCTGCTGGAGTCCAAAACAGATATTCCTTGGGAAATATTAGGAGAATCATTGGAATTGGGAATACCTATCACCTTGGAAAGATAGACACCTGGCATATTAGAATCGCTGACACCCGTACGAGTAGTGGAGTGTGTCTCCCTCATGCCCACATGATTCTGTTGATTTTGTACCAAATTATGAGATCTCACGCGCTCCCTAATCTCACTGACCACGCGTTCACCATCTGTTGTTTCTCCGGCCGCCGGAGAAGGGGGTTATGATCTCTGTTCTCCTCCTCATCGACTACAGCATTAACTTCCTCTATCGGAATGGGAGCTTTCTTAGCCCTACCAGTTCTTAAGTCTGGTCCATAGCCCGATTTCTCACCCTCCTCCCTAGTGACATTCTTGCAGCTCCGTTGATCGTGGCCTATTCTTACACAGGCGTAACAAAAATCGGGGAGATTCTCATACTTAAACGAAACCTGACGATCCTTATCCAAACCTGTTTTGCCTTTCATCCTAAAACCCCTAGGAAAGGGGTTTTTAAGATTAATTTCAACTCTTATTCTCAAGAAGCTGCGGGCTAACATGAGGTTATCAGGGGCCACTTCAAGCGCCAAGATCTTACCAAAACGTTTCCCAATGATTTCGGCATTCCCCCTACACATTTTCTCCATTGGTAACCCATGGATCTGCTCCCAGAAAGGACAGGAGTTGAAGTCGAGCTCAGGGATCACCATACCGTCCACCACCGGTTGCAAAGCCATCAGACTATTCATGACAGCCCAAGGCCCCTCTTGCAGCACGTTACGTCTATCCTCTGCGTCCTCGAACCGGAAATGAAAGATGTTGTTATCCCATTCATTTACATGGAACAGAGCCCTAGTTCTCCAAGCAAATGCAAGGATGTTTGCTAGAACAGGGGCTTTTAGCGACCTCCCTTGGACCACTTTGCCAACAAGACCCAAATGATTATTAAGGCCAACATCACCTAGACCCTCATCAAGATCTAGGGATTCAAAGTCTGTCATGGTGAATAAGAGTTGATGAGAGAGAAGAACAAGGGGATAAAAGTATGAGGAGCAGAGAGGTGGAGAGAAAGGGGTAGGGGAGGTGTAAGACAGGAGATGAGAGGGAGGGGATGTGGAGAAAAGTTAGTAGCGGCGGTGGAAAAACAGAAACGAGGTAGATAAACCACTAGGGCAAAGCTCTCATTTAGAGAGATAAGCTCTCATTCTAGAGAGATAAACCACTAAACTTGTGGGCAACCAATTCAAAACAAACAAACTCATGAAGAATCTTTAATTTGATGCTAGTCTTATTTGACTTGTAAAGCATGGTCACGAATTGATTTTCCTATCCATATGTATCCATATTAGATGGCGATACTTGCAAATACTTATCTGATAGTAAGTATCTACAATGTAAAATTTTTATTTTTATTCTTAAATATCGTCACGTACACATCCAAACTTACATACGTAAAATCCAGAATGCGACACTTTTTGCATAGAATTAAGAATAATATTGTTAGGAATAATGAATATCATAATTTTTGGCACTTGACTAAGTTGATTTTTGGTTTTTTTTTTTTTTTTTAAGCTTACAGAAATAGATCATTCTCACACGCATCAACTAAAACGCCCAAAAAATAAAAAATACCATTTTTTTTTTGTCATTATTCTTGTTATACGCAACTCAATGCTAAAAAACTTGTAAAAATTATACTTTTTAATCAGTAAATCAATGGGGACAGACCAAAGTGCAGAGATCGTGCACAGATGGGTCTTGGGGACCAACGTTTGGGTCCCACACGAACGATCTGAGCCGTTAGATCATCTTAGAATGATTTTCCGAGTGGCCCCGTGAGAAATCACCTCCATCGGACTTGTGTAAGTGGTTCATCCAAAAACCCCCCATTTCATTAAAAAATCCCTGAGACCCATCTGTGCACGGTGTGTGCACTATGGTTTGGTACCAGTAGAAGGGTTCCTTTTTAATCTAACGTTTGTCGTATCGTATCCAACATTTTTAGATTCTCTCTTTATCGCCTTACCCATATCGTATCGTGTTTGTTTTTCATACCAGTATTCATGCTTGGTAGGACTATCTTCGTAATGTGACAGGGATAAACAAAGTCATTGTTGTGCTTCAAATATAGTATTTTATTGAAATTTTTTTTTTACAGTGACGTACTTACAACTCAACCACTTCGTATTACACGTATATATGTTTCGTTTTGTAAATCTGCACCTTGACAAATTTGAGGAGAAATATACTTCCCATTTACTTGCTCACACAATAGGTTTACTAATGTGGGTTAAACTAATTTGGAATTGTTAATTAATTATGTACTTTAATTTAATTATTATCAGGAGTGTTTACCGTGGAGACAGATATGAAAAACTCGCAAGTGATTGTGAAGGGAGCATTTGATCCGAAAAAGCTTGTGGATTTCATCAGCACAAGGGCGGGGAAGAATGCGGTGGTTGTCAAGCAAACGCCGCTGGAGAAGAAAGAAGACGACAAGGGTAAGGAAGGAAAGAAAAATGAAATGGAAATGGATCAGATTTACCCACCAGGACATGTTTATGGTCCTGATCGGATTTTGAGTGAAGAAAATCCTAGTGCATGCTCTGTGATGTAGAATTTAGGAACTAATTATAATTAGTTAATTTGATTGAGAGGCTTTCCAACTGGACGCTATTATTGTTTTGAATTCACTTATGGCCACGGACGGAGCCATATAATTTGATAATATATATATATATATATATAGAGGAACTCTCTAGTCCGGGACTAGAGAGTTCGGAACTCCACCTTCCCGATATTTTTTTGACGATCCGAACCGTCCAATGTGTTCAAAAGGTGTTTTCCAAGGCCCACGCGGGAAATCTTCAAAAAAAAATACCGGGAAGGGCTTGATCCACGCAATTTTATAAATATGCAGTTTTTGCGAAAAACTGCGTGGATCAAGCCCTTCCCGGTATTTTTTTTTGAAGATTTCCCGCGTGGGCCTTGGAAAACACCTTTTGAACACATTGGACGGCTCGGATCGTCAAAAAAATATCGGGAAGGGCTTCAAACCGCTTCAATCCGGGATTTCCGGGATCCTTGACAGGATCCTCCCCGTATATATATATATATATATATAGAGTCCCGATCTAGTCCGGGAGTCCCGGATCCGGGACTCCACCTTCCCGATATTTTTTTGACGATCCGAACCGTCCAATGTGTTCAAAAGGTGTTTTCCAAGGCCCACACGGGAAATCTTCAAAAAAAAAACACCGGGAAGGGCTTGATCCAAGCGGTTTTCGCAAAACTGTAAATATGTAATTTTTGCGAAAAACTGCTTGGATCAAGCCCTTCCCGGTATTTTTTTTTGAAGATTTTCCGCGTGGGCCTTGGAAAACACCTTTTGAACACATTGGACGGCTCGGATCGTCAAAAAAATATCGGGAAGGGCTTCAAAACGCTTCAATCCGGGATTTCCGGGATCCTTGACTGGATCGTCCGTGTATATATATATATATATATATATATATATACAATCCCCTTCACATGAGGACTCCCTCATTTTAGGCAACATGAGGACTTTTAATCGCAGCCCTTGGATGAGATCCAAGGGCTCAGATTTTAAAATGCCCATTCGCGGGTCAAAACCCGGTTAAAACCCACTCCGCGGGTCAAGTTCAAATCTGGGTCATAAGCACCAGCCCTTCCTTTCCCCAAATCACAGCGCCACTTTGAGAGCTTTGGAGACGAACGAAGAAGACGATCGAACAAGAAGAAGACTACCATCACCAAGGTCGGCCTCTCTCTCTCTCTCTCTCTCTCTCTCTCTCTCTCTCTCTCTCTCTCTCTCTCTCTCTCTCTCTCTCTCTCTCTCTCTCTCTCTCTCTCTCTCAGTGTCGGGTTGGGATTTGAAAAACTAGGGCTTCGATTGAAAACTTCGGTTTCGAAAAACTAGGTCTTCGATTTCCATTTCGATTTCAATTTTGGAGGTGATGTTTAAGGTAGCAGCAAAATCGAAATGGAAATCGAAGCTGCTACCTTAAAACTTTTGCATTTCCATTTCGATTTCCATTTCGAATTACTTAACTCGTGTTATGTACATCTAATCATGTGTTCTTCAGTCGAGTTTCTTTTCCGCTCAAAATCTGTGATATGTGAAATTCCTGGTATATTCCTGGCCTGCTTGTTAAATATTAGAGTAAAGAATGATAATTTTTCTCGATGTTTAATCATCATGGTGACATGGTGTGTTTAGAACAAGAGTATAACACAAAACTAGACACTTACGAAGTCCAATCTAATTTACCCTTTGATCGGCCTAATTTACTCTAAATTGATACTGTGGATTACTCACAAGGTCAGTAAAATTCTTAATTTACTGCAAATCTCTACACCACCCTTAAAGTCAAACTAAAATACAACTAGCCTTCAAGTAGTCAGTGGAGAGTACGTGGAGAAGTTTGGGAAGTGGTAGAGGTTTGGTCGGTCGGCGAGACTTCGGTGTTACAAGGTTCAGAGTTACTATAGGTTATATTGTGGGCTGCTGGTTTTAGTTTTTCAAAAAAGCCATATATAAAAGGTGTTCTGGCAATTTTTGAAAATTTGCACTAACTAAAAAACAAAACATGTACGAAAGAATGGAGCAAAAGTGTAACCAAACAGACCTTTAGTGTTTCGCTGCACCCTGTTGCTTTCTCTTTTGATTATGTAGTCTTGTGTGTGTTGTTGTTATGCTTTATGAATTTGTTTGTTTGTGGTGAATTCTTGCTAAGTGAATTCGCTGTGGTGAATTCGCTGCACCCTGCACCCTTTTGTTGTTTAACCAAACATAAGTCATTAAACCTCTTGAGCCTCCAGATATACCCTTGCACACACACGACTATGTACTCTGCCTTGCAGCCTAGGGTTGTGGATTCCGTTCCATGGAAACCAGTATTGTTTAACCCCAATTCTGGGGACAATGCAAGGTATTGTTTTGTACCTTTTTAGGTCTACTTTGATTGATGATCGAAACTGTTATTTTTAAGAACTCTTTGAGAACATTAAGATTGGTGATCGAAGTTGTTATTTTTAAGGACATTAAGATTGGTGATCGAAGTTTTAAGGGATTTTAGCTTTCTAAATTTCCATTCGATTTAGTTATTCATGCTTTTTTTTTTTTATGTATTTCCTCTTTTTGTCACTCACATACTAATGTAGCTACGGCCGGGAAGCCGAAGACACCCTCCAAATTCAACGGTCATGTCTAGTTCAAGCAACATGAGTGGCATTGAAAATGATTACCTAAGATTTCGAAACAAGACGTGTGGGTGTGGCACGAGAGCTGCTGTGAGAATTTCAGAGTCAGAGCGTAATCCTGGAAGGCTATTTTATGGGTGTCCAAAGGAGAAAAATGACAAAGAAAAATGCAGCTATTGGAGGGAGTGGTGCAATCCAGTTGGTTACCCCCAACCCATGCCAAATGTTGTAGAAGATGAGGAGCTAGTGACTGAGGTGAATCTCAAGAAGATCAACGCACGTGTTGAAGTCATTCAAGTCGCAGTGGATAAGTTGAAAAATAGAGTGACTGTATTCATGTTCATCTTTTCTCTAGCCTTGATAATTTTATTTCTTAAGTGACTAGTGGTGTAATTTGGTGCCTTGTTAGCCAATTTTTTTGTTTAGTATTGTGTTCCGTAGTGGTGTAATCTGGCTTGTTAGCACATGATTTGTTTAGTCTTGCAACATGCTTCAAACTGGCATCGTTTTTTGGTGAAACCGGTAAAACTGGTATCCTTGGAGATTGGTTCTTTCGAGCAGAAATTTGGTGATTGGTTCTTTGGTATCTTTGTTAGAATGATTTCAATACTCAACTTGTCTTTGGAGCCGAAATTTGTTGTTTGGTTCTAATGGTGATTGGTTCATATTGATTAGGTTGGTTTATTTTTTTTGGGACCAATAAGAAAGGTAACAAACAAGGGCTTGTTTGCATACTACTGTTGCTGCTGAGAGAGGTCATGCTAGCTTGGTCATGAGTCCATGCCAATTGCTCTTGTTTCTGTTAAAATTAGTGATAATCTTGGCCAACGTGATGCTGACACAGCCAGGTAGTGAGCAACAAGTTGCAGCATAATACTGCCCAGCAATAACACACTCTGCCCAGATTAAGTGCAAACACAAGGATCAAATACAGTAAGCAATAAGTAGTCCGTGACCAACAAAATGCAACATAAGGCATTACAAGAGTCAAACTAAAAAACAAAATACAGTAACATTGCCAAGAGTCAAACTAAAATACAGTTACATTGCCAAGAATCAAACTAAAATACAGTTACGTTGCCCATTCTAAGTTCAAAAAAATGCATTCAAAAGCAAGTACATCCACCAATCCCCAAGTCTCCAAATCCTGCTCCTCGTTGTACAAACTCTTCAGATTCTGCAAATACGAGTCCCAAAAATTACAGTTATAATCAAAGAAACTTCCAAATTTACAATCACAATCCAATCAGCTCATTCATATTTCCAAACACTTACATGCTGAGTCATAATCCATGTCGTCGTTCTCGTCATCCTCATCCTCATCCTCATCGTCATTCAACCTACCATCGGCCGAAGTGCTACAAAAAGGCAACAATTAAATTTAAACAAATTAAACATTTAAATTGCAAATAAACATATTTAGATGAAAAAACGTACATGCCAAGAAGTACTGGACAATTCCTTTTGTCATGTGTCGCTATTTTCCCACAACCATTGCAACGCCTTGGCCTCTTCATAGCCTTCTCTTTTCCTCCCTTCATCCGTTTACCACAACCCTTATACCTAATTGCTTGTGGTTCTTTGAGACGCCGTTTGTTTCCAAAAGACAAAGGTTTTTTTATACTACTCCCTTCGCCATCCTCCAATGCACTCATCTTTGTTGCAACCCTTTTTTCAGTCGATACCAAATATTCTTCCAAATCTTCAGGCTCATTTTCACCAACTTGTAGGCATACTTCAATAGCTCTGCCAGCTAGTTGGAAGAGCCTATTTCGCTTTAGTAACATAGGAGTGTCACATATTTTAGACACGGTCCCACCCAAGGCATCCTTACCAACGTTTGCTGATTTAGTCCACCTCCGCAAGATATATTGATCAGGTACTTGCACAATTTGCTTTTTATTGAAGTAGGCCAACAAATGCCGACATGGAATTCCGTCACATTCAAACTTCTTACAGCTGCATTTAACATAGTTCGATGACTTGTCTAATGATACCTCACGACCTTTCGAAGCACTCTTATCTGTCCTCATAACATTATACTTGGACCAGTGTTCATCTTTAAATGTACTCTTTACCATATACATTCCACTATCCAAGAGTTCTTGTTGGAACTTGTCAAAAATACCATGTGTGTACAATTCACGCATTGTCGACTCCATGATTGTTTTCGTTACAAGGAGTGGCTTCTCATTGACATCTTTATGATCTGCAGCTAATTCATTATGCCTAATATGTGAAAGTGCCCTCTCAAACCGCGTCACAAATTCGAACAAGGAATTATTTGGAGACACATATCGCTTGAAGAATGCATGAGAGCCTTCCGCTCTTTGACTACTAGTCATGTGGGCAGAAAAAATGTGTCTCGTAAATGCAGGGACCCATCTTTGACGAATTTCGTACATGGCATGTAGCCATTCATTCGTCGACAATTTAGCTTTTGCTACAACCTCTACCCATCTACCTTCAAACTCTTCAGGGCTCTCGGAGTTCCATATACAATCACGGAACTCATCATAATGTTGTTTATATGATACTGCACTTATTTTTTCTGAAAACTTACTCAAAATATGCCAAATGCAATACCTGTGGAGCGTATTTGGAAGGAGAGCAGCTATTGTTTTTGTCATTGCCGGATCCTGATCAGTTATGATCATTTTGGGCGGCCCAGCCGGCATCGCTTCCAACCACTGCTTGAAAAGCCACTCAAAGGCATTGGTTTTTTCGCCACTCAACAATGCACATGCAAAAAGAGTTGTATGCCCGTGGTGATTGACCCCTACTATAGGTGCAAAGATCAAATCATATTTGTTTGTCTGGTATGTTGTATCAAACACGACCACGTCCCCAAAATATTTGTATGAATTTCTAGAGGTTGCATCGGCCCAAAAACAATGAAGCAAACTCCCATCATCATGTGGCTTGATTGAAAACGTAAAAGCGGGATTCTTTTCTTGTTGGGCCTCAAAATACTCAAGCAACAACTCCGCATCATGTCCCTCTACCCTTTTCCTCTTATCCCTTTGAGCATTGTAAATATCTTGTTGTGAACATCCAACATTTTCAAGGCCTCCGCATTGCATCTCCAAAATACTCATAGCTTGGTGTGTCGACACATTTGCATTGCCCAGTTGTTCTGTCAAAGCTCTTTGGGCAGGTGTCACTTTACGATGAGATCGGATGAGATGCACCTTCTTTGGCGTGGCAAGAGGGTGGCTATGACCGTCAATAAATATGGTGACAACAAACCCCGCACCCCATTTCACAACTGTCAATTTTGCACCACAGTTTTCTCTAGTCAACCCTCGTTTCCGTATAGTGTTCTCTGAAACATTTTGAGTATATTTTTTCTCTCTCAACCCTTGTTTGTAACAAACAAATTCCTTTCTAATGGTTTGACCGTCCTTACCCAACTTGCTAGAATGAGCTCGAATACCAAATCCAGCTTCTTTAGCATAATCGTTGTAAAACTTGTGAACGTCTTCCAAACTGTCAAACACTTGATCAATCTTCGGTATGAAGCTATTATTCACTTGAGGAGTGTAAACAATTTCAGAAGAAGCTCCGGAGGATGCGCATTGTAATGGTAACGATGAGTAAAGTATATCTTGTAAAGACTGCATTCTGAAAAGGAAAAAACAAACTTGGATCAAAGATCAAAGCACAATGTTTGGGGAAAAAATGTACCCTGACAAACTTGAATCAGTAATTGCTTGAATATTTAAAGACACATGCAGTTCATTTCAACCAACATATTCAACTTGCTACTAAAGTAACAGTCATTAGGTTATATAGTCAAAACCTAAAGTAACAGTCATTAGGTTATATAGTCAAAACCTAAAGTAACAGTCATTAGGTTATATTTCAACCAACATATTCAACTTGCAGTTCATTGAACTTGGGAGTCACCTTTCATTTGGTTTTCTTGCATTTTACTTCGATTCCAGATGGCCTATACAAGAGAATGGTGCAGTTTATTTTACTTCGTACACCATATTGAGGAGTGTAGTGCCATCATTATACATTAGCATCCATGTTTGGGGAAACAAAACTGGACACTATATTACATTCTGTATAATGAAATTTCCAACGCATCTCAAAATTAGATGAGAACTATTTGAAAACTAAAACATTTTAAGTCAAAGTAAATACTGTTCAGCAAAAAAATAAAAATAAAATAAATCCAAGATGGTCCAAGTTAGGCGAAAAGAAGATTTAAAGAAAGCCCAAAATTTGACATTTCAAATGACTTGCCCTGGGGAATAAGCAAACTGCGATCCAGAAATTAAAATTTCAAATCCACCACTTGGGTTATTTAATCAGCCACATTCACATGATCACCAAACACAACTAAAGGCAAAACAATGAGTGATCACGAAATCAAAATCGAAATGGAAATCGAAGCCCTAGTTTTTCGAAACCGAAGTTTTCAATCGAAGCCCTAGTTTTTCAAATCCCAACCCGACACTGAGAGAGAGAGAGAGAGAGAGGCCGACCTTGGTGATGGTAGTCTTCTTCTTGTTCGATCGTCTTCTTCGTTCGTCTCCAAAGCTCTCAAAGTGGCGCTGTGATTTGGGGAAAGGAAGGGCTGGTGCTTATGACCCAGCTTTGAACTTGACCCGCGGAGTGGGTTTTAACCGGGTTTTGACCCGCGAATGGGCATTTTAAAATCTGAGCCCTTGGATCTCATCCAAGGGCTGCGATTAAAAGTCCTCATTTTGCCTAAAATGAGGGAGTCCTCATGTGAAGGGGATTGATATACATATATATATATATATATATATATATATATTTCTGAATGTAATAGTAAGGCTTTTTCAAATTGTAACCCATACTAGCCACCCTTGACTCCATGGCCCGTGGATGTTTTTCATCTCCAACAACACACTTCAAAACCATTAGATCAACAAGGAAAAACACAAAACCAGGGGCCCTGTAGTGAGCCCATCCGGCCGTTCATCTCGGTAATGAACGTTCGGATTTTAATCCAAACAACAGACGGCTCGGATCATTTAGAGTTTGGATTAAATCCGAGCCGTCGGTGCCGAGATGGATGACCGGATGAGACTCATTACACTCCTGTAGTGAGTTCCCTCACTACAACCCCCAATTCCCGAAAAGCACAGGCAATGCTCTTCGGAAACAACATTCTCCCTCCGTCCCAAATTGCTGGTCTTTCTTTCCATTTTGGAGCGTCCCAAAATATTTGTCTCATTTCTATAAACATCCATTAAAACAAAGTCACTTTCCAGTTTTACCATTTGCTTGCCAAAATGAAAATGTTTTCTGATTCGAAGGTCCCAAAATATTTTACCAAAATGAAAATGTTTTCTGATTCAAAGGTTTCGTATCTAGTTCCAGGTGCAGATTATTCACACTTACATATGTATAATTTTGTCCACATTTTTGTTCTTCACATGTGATGAAGACATGTAGGTCCAATAATGTGTTGGCAGTACATGGGTGTCTGGCCTGGTCAACATTATTAGGGGACTCCGACTGCCATTAAACAAATTCTTGGTGTCCGAAACCAGCATGCTGCGGACGGTAGTTGGGATCGATCCCCAACCACAACACATAATGTTATGGGTGCAAATAGGATTTATATCGGGTTCTATAATTTGATGGAAGTCGTACGTGAGTTTGGCCTTTGATGGAAGTCTTGGCGTGAGTTTCGACTTAAAATACCGTCTTTTAATTATAGTTAAAAATGGGTGTTGTTTTCGCTAAATAATATTTTTGTGATGTGTGTGCACGATAATGACTTGTGGGAAAATAACGAAAATACCAAATTTACCATGGTAGAAACTCAGTCTTAAGGTGAGTTTGGCCTAACTTTGGTGTGTTTTTTTGCATGGTCTGTTTTGGTTGTTTTCTCTTAATCTTTATTTGATTTGGGACAAATTTTGACAATATATTTTGTCTTGATAAGTGGAACAAAAGTTTAAAGATTGACATTTTTGGTCTTTTTCGTAGTCTTATACGGATTTTTTTGAACTTTGGTTTATATTTTTGTACTTTTTCGATTCCTATGGTCAAATAAAAGAATAGATGCTATAAAAATTATATCCCAATCTAGGAAAAATTTAAAAAATAATAATAATCAAAAAGATCTTACCAGAAAACCCATAAAAAGTTAGGCCAAACTGTTAATGTGTGGGGTTTGATAATTATTCATGCAAAACATCAGATGATCCATTAAAAAATGTAAGCTTTTGAACGAAATACAATTATATTGCCATGCATGTTCTAATTCCTAGCTTATTTACGAGACAAGTTACTCTCTCCCAATACATCATTCAAAAAGCCGCCTTAAGTCAGTTTATGACTCAAGTAGTCAGGGATCGTCCAATTTTTTATACTACCTCAAAGTGTTAAGGGTACATTAGGGCAAGCACAACAGCCTCAACAAACTACTCCCTATCTCTATTTTGTTGAGTCAACTCCCAAAAACAGCCTCCAAGAGACTCCCTAAACAGGTGAACAAAATACCAATGTGTACAGTGGCTCCCCAAATCACACCCCATTTGGGGAGGCACTGTTCACTCCCAAAAAATTTGTTTAATGTTTTCCCTGGTACGGTCAGCATCAGTGCATGTTTTCGTCCCTTTTTTTTTCACCTTTTCTCTTTCTCTCTCTCTCTCTCTCATTGGCTGCCATTCCCACTACTTTTTATATATTACTCCCTCCGTCCCATAAAGTTGTATCACTACGAAACTACGTGCAATTTTCAAGCTAAAAAATAACGTGCTTACGAAAATA
The DNA here is from genome assembly GCA_963854785.1 of Vaccinium vitis-idaea. NCBI lineage: Eukaryota > Viridiplantae > Streptophyta > Magnoliopsida > Ericales > Ericaceae > Vaccinium > Vaccinium vitis-idaea. The sequence goes on from OY978215.1 coordinate 20,352,705, forward strand.
ATTTTTTAGTCAATATGGATCTTGTTTGATAGATCTCATCGAGAACTTTTATACGATGCAAAAAAAATTCAAAAATTATTTTGGTAAATACATTATTTTTTAGTTTGAAATTGCACGTAGTTTCGTAGTGATACAACTTTATGGGACGGAGGGAGTATTATTTAATTAGAATAGAGAGGATAATAGAGAGGAATTGTTGGAGATGTGGATTAGTAAAATGAAAAATGTGCATTGTTCACTACTTAGAGAAAAATTTGGGTCATCTGTTGGGGTTGCTCTTAATGCGTCTCTATTAATTTCTCGGAGAATCAAATACCCCTTCCACTATCAAAGAATCCAATTAAATTCGATACTCGAAATGTTAGTACATGAATTGTTCCCGTAAAAATAGTAGTAGTATCTAATCTTCTCTTTTTTGGTAAATATCTTCTTAATTTGGTTGTTTTAGGGAACTAAATGAATAATATTAACAGCTTGACAAAATAAATAAATTAGGCTAATTACCATCATCGCTGGCAATAACAAATACTCTTTCGTAAATTACTTTCGGGAAATGATCTTAACACCCCCTTTTATCCCTAAACACCACCTTTTTGTCTTTATTCAATTTGAAATTACTAAATTAACCTTACCTCATGAGTTACTTCTTCCATATGAAGGGTATGAAAATTATTTCCCTTAATTTATGTAAACAAATCTTATTTGGTGTTTTGCTAGATTACCAAATGAACCCTTCTTGCTTGCTTATTATCAGTGGTCTCCAATTCAAGAGGTCAACCCCGGCTCACCAGTCAACACCACCTCCACTACAGCTGATCTTAGCCCGTCCCGCCAATTTGTGAAAAAAGGACGACTCCTCGGAAACCACCCAGAACGTTACAATATAGTACCCAACCGTATACCGCCACCTGGCAAACCACATCTGATTCTCTACACGTCTGGCTTACGTCAGCATCCACACGTGCCTACACCTCCCCACGTGCTGGATCTATCCGTTATGCCCTACTCTCTCTCTCTCTCTCTCTCTCTCTCCTCCGCTGAAACCCAAAAATAAAAGAGAAAATCAAAGCAACAAAATTAGCTTTAATAAAATGCAGAAAATGGGAAAATTGATTGGCGCTTCAGCGACGTCGTCGCCGGTGATCTCAAGCAGGGAGCCAACCTCATCTCTCCTCACCAATCGTTGCCGTTGACCAGTCAACGGCGGCCGCCACATGGGAGAACGTGCCCGGTTTTTAATCCCAGCAGAAACGAGAATTAATGAAGCAACGGTTCTAGGAACACACCGTGAGGCTCTAGGAATTTTTGGATCCGACTTCGGGGATCTGAAAAAAAAAAACTTACAGAAAATTAGGCCTGATTTGGCTAAATCCAAAAAATTGTTTTTTTGGTTTTTTCTGTTGTCCTTATTCAAAAAAAATTGCATTTGTTAATTTTTGATCAATTTTTTGTGGTTACTTGGCTTGTGTCGACGAGAGGAATCTAAAAAGTATAAAATTATAAGTCAAACTTAAAATTTTGTGAATAAAGACAAAAACTAATCCAAAAAACCGACTTTTTGAATAGTTTTTCATCTTTATTCACAAAATTTTAAGTTTGGCTAACAATTTTATACTTTTTAGATTTCTCTCGTCGAGACAAGCCAAAAAACCACAAAAAATCAAACGAAAACTAAAAAATGCAATTTTTTTAATAAGGACAAAACGAAAAAAACCAAAAAATCAATTTTTTGGATTTAGCCAAATCAAGCCGCAACGGCTTGTGGGACCAATTTTGTGTTCTAAAACATGCAAATATTAGATCAATTATTTATGCATATTCAATTGTGCTTATTTTTTACACTTCCCTCCGAAACATTATTTTAAAACTAACGAAAAGTTTGGATCATTTATGTGAAATCCAAAAACGTGGCCCACAATCCGTCGGTTTTTTGCTGTACCAGTAGCTTTATTGAGGAATTTTTTACATTGCGGTGAAGAATTACAGTAACTCTATTAGTTCTACCAACCAGTCATATATTTTTAAAAAATTCATAATACTACTGTATATAAAATGACCAAAAAATACATAAAATGTTCCAATTGTTGTCCGCGAATATTTTTATTATTGGCCATGCAAGATCAAAGCTAGATAAACTCATAATTTTGTACTCCCTCCGTCTCATAAAGTTGGCCCCTACGAAAATACATGTAATTTTCAAACTTAAAAATAATGTATCTACAAAAATAATTTTTCAAATTTTTTTGCACCGTTCATAAAATTTCATCGAAAACTATCAAATAAAATTCATATTGTACAAATTTTGTTTGGTAATTACATTATTTTTTTAAGCTTAATAATTACCCGTAATTTTATGAGAGACTAAATTTACGAGACGAAGGGAGCATGAAATTACGTGGTGAATTGCTTGGCACGAATCTCTTTTACGCATATGCTCGAAAACGACGACAAGAGTTAATCCCAGACGCTCAAAACACCAACCACAACGTTTACAATCTGTACCTAACCGTTTCTCGCCACCTGTCAAACAAAGGTTCTCGCCAGCCCAGCATACGTTATCCTCCTCCACACGTGCCTTTCCTCTCCCGCGTGCTGGATCTATCCGTTAAGCCCTAATCTCTCTCTCTTCTCTCTCTCTCCTGCAACTCCTCCATTACAACAGAGAAAATCAAGAAGGAACACAAAATTCCCAAGTAGAAAAAAGCAACCCAGATGGGAAAACTACTATGCGATTCAACAACGTCGTCGCCGGTAATCCCATGGCGAGACCCGACCTCAGCTCCCTCACCAATCGACGCCATAGCCGCCGTTGACCAGTCAACGTCCTCATGGGAGAACGTCTCCGGTCTAGAACCCCAACAAAAACGTCACTTGACGAGACTCCAGCATAAGGGCGTCCTATGGAAGCCCCCGGCAGATCTAAACAACAACAGCACCGACGATGGTGATAACGGTGACGACGGGGAGGAGACGGCGGGGGTGGTGTTCCGCTTGAGCCACGGCGGAGAAGTGGAGGCGGACGGGAACTGTTTGTTCACGGCGTCGCAAAGGGCGATGGGGCTTAATAAAGGGTTGGATGGGAAGGAGCTGAGGAGGAGAACGGTGAGGAGGTTTTTGGAGGATTTTAGAGATGGGATTAGTGAGGAGGAGAGAGAGTCGATTAATGAGGCTATTAAGCATATGTATTTTCCAGATCTGAAGTGTGGGTGGGGGGTTCATGTCGTGCAGGAGGTGAAGCTGTTGGCCAAGAAAGAGGATCGAGAGGGTTTGGATCAGGGGATTGAGGAGCTTGTTAATCTTGGAATGCAACGGTAACTTTTTTTTTTATTTTTTATTATTATTATTTTCAATCTCTGATGTGTTTGGCCAAATGGGTATTCCAGATCTTGAATTGTTTGATTTTGCTTGTTAATCTTTGAATGCAAGGGTGAATTTCTTGATCTGTTTTGGTCAAATGGGTATTTCAGATCTTGGATTGTTAATCCTGGATGCAACGGTGACATTTCTTGATTTTTTATTTATTTATCCGTTTGGTCAAATGGGAATTTCAGATCTGGAATTTTTTGTTGTGCTTGTTAATCTCGGAATGCAACAGGGAATTTTCTTGATTTTATTTTTTGTAGATCTGATTGCTCAAATAAACATTTTAGGCTCTGATTTGTTTGATTGAGTCCTGTTTCCTTCTCTTTTTCTTTCGATCTGTTTAGTTGATGCGAGAATATGTGTATAGAAACTGGATCTTGAAAAATCTTTAGCTGCAGATCTGTTTGCTGCAATGAACATTTGGTCTTGAGTTGTTTGATTGTTTTCTGATTCTTTCCTCCCTTCTTCAACTGCTAAAATAAAGGAATATTGGAATGAGGTTTTTTCCATTTTCCCTTATTTTAGGAAGAACGCCATTCCTGTTGGAATGCAGAGGTTTGCCTATGTAGATCTGCTTGCTTGAAATGAACATTTTAGGCCATGGATCTCCTCGTGGGTTGAGGATTTGATAAGAAAAGAAAAGAAATGAGTAGACTTTCTTGCCAAATCATTTATTTCGTTCGAGAATTTTGGTGAGAAACGAAGAGAAAAGTACAAAAATGATATTTTTTTTGATTGGTGAGAAAGGTTTCTCCCAATCCAAAAGGGCTGACTAGTGTTCCCTCCATTTCCCCTCATTTAGCTCTGTTTTGTTGATATGAAAATGTAGGACTAGTGATTCAGTTTTCATAATATTTGGAAAAGAAATCTTTTCAGCTGAGTGGAATTTGATACAACTAGGCAGCGTATTTTTGTTAAAGAAAGATTGAATACATAAATTTTGCATCTGTTTTACCACTTTCTCAGAGGAACTGCACGAATAAATCTGCAGATTATGCATTTTATTATTTGTCACTATCTTGAAATTTGTTAACATTAGCAGGTTCCTTTCCCCAGTATACGTTATTTCCAGTGGTACCGAGCTATATAGTTTTCCAGTAATGTTGCTCATTAATTTGTTGTGATCTAAAAATTTCTACACACATCACAACTACTAATGAGAATAGTTTCATAGATTCATTTCTGGATGTTTTTTTATTGTTGTCATGCATCATGCTATTTGTATTAGTTGTTTGTCTTATTATTACTTTTCTGATTGAAGAGAATTGGCGTCAGAGTCTATTTACAAAGAGAGATGTATTGCAGTGGATGACGGGCCGAGTTGGGCCAAGTACATGTCAATCTCTGGTTCTTCTGATGATGAACATGATATCATCACTTTGCAATACACCGAGGAAGGTTTATTAACCATAGATGAGAATAGAGACGGTCATGCTGCTGCATTCGGAGATGACATAGCAATAGAGTGTCTTGCAACTGAGTTCAAAAGAGAGATCTATGTGGTAAGAGGAATATCATAATCCCTTTCATTGAACCCATTGTTTCCTCTTGTTTTTTGGCCGAAAACCTTTGATAGTTTTGAGTTTCTTCCCTCTTGTATGGAGTATTTGATAATATTAAAAAGAAAAAACACTTTACAAGCATGGATGCATTGCATCACCATCATTTCAATTGAGAGATGGATTTGTTTAAAAAAGATCTATTATGATCGGTCAGTCTGGAACAGGAGTTTTTGCCTTGCAAGAACTTTACGCATGAAACAGGAGTTTTTTTTTGCCTTGGAAGAATTTTTCAGTTTTCAGGCATTTAGAATTCATACTGATATATCTTGTTCTGATCTATCATTCTCAGGTGCAAGCACACGGATCAGATGCAATGGTTGATGAAGAAAATTGTGTGTTTTTCCTTCCTCATCGTCCAAGGAGTCAAATCTGTGATCCTCCCTTCTTCCTCTTCATGAAAGGAACCGGTAATTGCACCCTTCCTTCGTAATCTTCTAAACCTTGTGTTTCTGTGTGATGGCTATCTATCCTCACCTATGCTTGGATCATTTGACCAAATGCCTTCTTACTTGCAGGTTGGTGTGGGGCTGGAGGAGATCATTACGAGCCCCTTATCGCTCATCCTTCATCGCTTCTTTCCCAAGAGAAGGTCGCGCTGGTACTCTAAGATCGTCGTTGTATGGCAGTTTTGTTGGCTTTTAGAAGTTGAATAGAAGTAGTCATCAATTTTTTCCCCCCAATGCAATCCTGGACTCCTTATTCATTCCTACTAGGCTCAAAAGGAGAATTTCGCAAGCATTGCACAATTTTTTGTACCCAATTTTTTTTTTTGGTAGACTCGGTCATTTTGGACTCTGGTTTGCAGGTTTTCTCTGCCTGCCTTTGAGAGCAACCCTTTAGTGTGCCGTAGTTGTAGTAGTGGATTTATCGGCTTCTGTTGTTGTTGTCGTCGAGTTTTCCTAAGGTTTTACTGTATTCTTGTTGTATCTGGTACTCGAGATTTTTAACAATTCAAGGATGGCGAAAGATGAGATTGTTATGGCAAAAGATGAGATTGTTTTGGCATAAGTTGGGTTTCTGTTTCATCTAACTTCTTACTTCTTCTGTAATGGCTGTATTCTCTGTATCTCCACCTTTTCTGGATCCGAGGGGGCCGGGTTTTTTTTATTTTTTTTAATAACTTAGGTACTCGAGCTAGTTTGTGCGTACTTCGATTAATCCTTGGGGCTCAATCTCTAACGATGCTATAAAATTGGATGAGTTTGTCTAGGGTTGAGCTGGTCAAAGCTAAAAAAGGTTTTTCTAGGGTTATGTCCATTATTAAATCCTCACTTGCAGGACTTTATCGTCCTTTCTTAATTAACAATTGTATTCACTGTATTCGAATTTCATCTCCCACCCATACACTGGCGGGGTGTCCAAATTTGAGAGAGAACTTAAAACATCGATGATATTCACATAATAGTAAGTTTATAATACGCAAAAATTTATTTTTTATTTGTTATTTTCATAACTCAAGTGTCAGGTCAACTTCTGTGCACTTTGACTTATTTTGGGGCCTAACACCTATCTCCAATTTATGTGTACCTTGATTAATTCTTGAGACTTGGTCTCTCGCGAGGCTATAAAATTGGATGAGTTTGTCTAGGGTTGAGCTGGTCAAAGCTAAAAAAAAGGTTTTTCTAGGGTTATGTCCATTATTAAATCCTGAATTGCAGGACTTATATCGTCCTTTCTTAATTAATTAATAAATAATTGTATTCACTTAAATTCAGAGCAATAAAAAAAATTTAGTTTAGTTCCTCCGTCCGAATTTGTTAGTTCGTTTTAGGAGTTCGTGCCATTTTTCAAATGGTTATATCTTATCAATTATAATGTTTTACGTAATTTAAAAACATTGTCTTATAGAACTAATCGAGATCTATCAAATAAGATCCATATTGGACATATAATTGCTTATCAATTTAAAAATATCATTAATTTTTTATTTGGTTGCAATAAAACGATAGACAAACAAATCTGGACAATTAAAATAACACACCACTCTTTTCCTTGTTCATGGACAATTAAAATAATTTTGTCCAAACATCTTTTTTCCCCATGGAAAGCTCTCCTCGTGGTGTATTCTTTTGCAGGTAGGTAGCTTAAAAGATTTTCCCACTTCCCAAAAAGCAAAAATGCCAATTCTTTGAATCTTTTGCATTCAAAATAATAAAAAAGTGTAACAATAATGGAGGGTTTGTGGGGGAGTGGAGGGAATTAAAGGAGAGGTTCCAATTAAATCATTAAAGTAGTGGCAGAAATTTATAGTCTACAGGAGGTTCATAACAATTTCTTCACAAGCTAGCTATAAGCTAGGTTAATTAGTAGTAAGAGCCCAAAAATTTAAATAAAAAAAAAAATTTAAAGGGAGGAAGAAAAATTGGTGCGAGCTAATCAAGCTTTGGTAGCGTGTTTGGCGCACCTCCAAAAAGTTTGGTATGGTTATCAAAAAAATTCGTAACTGATATCATAAAAATGTGTAACGGATGAGTCAAAAAATATACGTACCATAAACTAAAAAATACTCATAAAAGACACCAAAATCATGCGTACCATTCTCCAAAACTACTCGTACCATATATTTCTAAGGTACACCACATTCGTAACTAACAAAAAATACGTGTAACATGCACCAAAAAAGTACGTATATTTTTCTATGGTACACCCTCTGTGTAGCATAGATTTCTCCTTGATTATTAAGCAAAACAACGCACACAAACCGAAGAAGATGATGCTTAGCAAATAAATAAAATAAATGAAGAATATGATAATTAGTTAGTTTTTGTTTTCGTATTTTTGATTTAAAATTTTGACAGAATTAACTTATATCATATGCTTTATTTGGGCATAAGGACGGAGTCAGGATTTTACTTTTGTGGTGGCGAATATATATATATATATATATATATTTTTTAAAATTTAGTGGTGGCGAATCTATGTAATGCAGGGATAAATTTTTATTTTCTACATGATAATTGCATTTTTTGAAAATCTTGTGGTGGTGACCGCCACCACTTGTCCCTCCTCTGGCTCCATCCTTGTTTGGGCAGTAAGCTTGTGCCCTCGTTCTCTATTTTTATTTTTATTTTTTTTGAGATTCAGCTTGTGCCCTTGTTCGTGATTCCATAATCTATTTTACATGCTTCTTTAATTGTTTTCCTCTGTCAAAAAAAAATAAATTTATTTTCCTCCCTTTCAACAGCAACACACGTGCTGCCTTTACTGCAGTCATATGGGGCATGCCAATTAATAATAAACGCCCGAATATCCTAAAGCATAATGCTGTACATACATGAGATTCTTCGGAAAATCAAATTTTGCAGCTGTCACTAGACTCACTGCAAGGTTTTCAAAAAATATAATTATTATATAGAAAAAAAAAATTTATCCCCAAATTTTATAGACTTGCCACTACTAGATTTTTTTAATCTTTCATCCACTAGATTTTTTTTCCCCCCTAAAAAGATGCCCACAAAAATAGTACAAGCCAAATTCAAGGGCATGTGAAATGTGACGAAAGATGGAGTCTAAATTAAACAAAAAAAACAAAGATGCAAACGGAAAGGACAACGGCTATAACGGATTGTGCATTTTCAGCTATGAAACTTGTGAAGACAAGATTGCGCCATAGGATGAGGATGATTTTTTGGCAAGTTTCTTGATCAAATACATTGAGAGGGCTATTGTCCGATGTTTCGATGATGAATCTATCATTGACGCTTTTAACGAGATGAAAGAGCGTCGAGTATATAATTCAAGATGCCTCAATTAAACCCAAATTACTTTTTTTTGGTACTTTACGTGCATATGACAAACATCGTTGATTAAAGTTTTTATGTTATTATAGTTTTCATAGAGTGCATGAATATTCATAATGCAGATTGTCTTTTTATTTTTTAAGTACGTATTTTCGACACGACAAATATAAATCTTGGCTCTGTCCCTGCTTGTAGGTCTTATTTCTCAATTTAAAACAAAAGTCTGTAGCTGTGAGTTAGTTTAAATCTTGCAAGTCTTATTGTTAATTATTTTGATTAAGAATCTCATTTACTACAATTGTGTAAAAGTATCTTTTTATACCAGGTTCTCCACATGCCATTTAGGCCATTGCTATCGATTTTTCGTGTCACCAAGACAAATGTGATTAGATCAGGCCGCTCCAAATGTTTGATTAAAGTAATTTTCTGTTTTATGTAAACCTTCTACTCTAACATGTCACACAAAACGAATAGCTTGAATTGTTCGATGTGGAGTCAATGTGAGCTGAGCAGTCGACCATTTTGAGAAGAAACTTCGCATAAATAAGTACTCATTTTGTCTCCAATTGTTGGTCTATTTATATATTTCAAATGTTCAACGAGTTTATATCATAAACGGTTCAAATCGTGACGATGAGATCTTAGTATTGTCTACCAAGATGTATTATACTCTTCCTTGTGCATTAGGGCAGTACAGCCCCATTTGTCCAAATTTACTCCCTATGTTTGCCATTTATCATTCAAAACCATCAACAATAGTAGTGGAAAGCAAAAAGAGGCCAAAAGCACCCAAAATCAAGTGAAATAATTTTCAACCTGCCAAAGCTTTTCAAAAGAAAACAACCCATCACCACAAAATAGAGGTTTTTTTTTTCCCCTTAAACTATGCACCATTTTTTCTATATTGTGCATTCACTTGAGTTCCTTAAAACTGATGTAAGGGCAGATTCCATCTCCTTTTTCTCCCATTCCACCATTCAAGAACACACACACAGGGAGAAATCTGGACCGTCCAAAACACTTTTAGATAGCCGAGATGCGCGTTCAGACACCACGTCAGTCATATCCTCTTCGCAAAAGTTTTTCTCCCTTTGTCCAAATTTCCTATGTATGACATATATCATTCAAAAGAATCAAAACCATCAACAACAAAGCAAAAGAGGCCAAAAGCACCCAGAATCAAATTAAAGAGTTTTCATCCTGCCAAAGCTTTTCAAAAGACAGCCCCTCCCCAATAAGTAACCCTAAATAAACAGCATGTGTTTGAATCCACCAAAATATCTCTCCTTTTCCCTTTCCTCACCACTATATAAGCTTGCATTTACATTACCCTCTGTTCAGTCACATGGGAATCTTCTAAATTCACATAAACATATTCCCCCTGAATTCTCACACACATAATCCCAAAATTCTCTCTCAACCACTTCAGAAACCTTCGCCAATTGTAATTCCTTTGAAACCCATTTCAGAAATGGATTCAATCAGTATACAGAAGCTCCAATCCACCAAAAATTACAAGAAATTCAAATTCCTCAGCACTCTATATCTCCACTCTGTTTTAGCTCTAATATTTGCTCTGTTTTGTTCATACCCTTTTTGGTTTCCACTCCTCTCTTCTTCTATCAACAGCTTCTCTTTTGTTTCTCTACCAAATTTTAACAAGTCTTTCTTCTTCAACCCCAAGTTCTTGTTCATTGTGGCCAATGCCATCATCATCTTCCTCGTCAGAGAATCGAAGTTTTCGAATTCATCTTCATCTCCGGCCACAGAGATATACAACGAATACGTTAAAAAAAGTCAAAAAAGTATCGAATTCTCAAGTCAGATGCAGAAGAAAGGAGATGGGAAATTGGGAATGAAGTTATTGAGAGAGGAGAGTGTGAAGGAGATTGAAGAAGAGGCAGAGGAGAGAGAGGAAGAAGAGGAGAGTGGGTTACAAACAGAGGAGTTGAACAAGAGAGTTGAGGATTTTATTGCAAGGGTCAATAGACAAAGGTTGGCTGAAGCTAGATTTGAAGATTGTGGAAGATAAATATTAATGAGAGTAAAGAGGTTGGATTGAAGGGGTAAAATAATAATTCTAGACATGGATAATTAGCTTAATTAGATAAATATTTTGGTTTAATAAGTTGAAACCCAAAGACCAGAAATATTTTGTGTGTACTTGGGAAATACTGAAGGGATTCGAGTTATGATATTTTGATTCCAATTTAATTTTTCATTTTCAAAGCAAAATTGTAAGCCATTATGAGTAGAAAATTGATAGGCAAACAAAAATAAGTAGGAGTATTTAACTTGGCCGTGTACTTTGTTGCACAATCATGATCTTAGACAAAGAGACTTTTGACTAATTTTGAATTAAAAAAAAAAAAAAATTGGAAGGGAGGAAGACATTGGAGTGTGGTAATCAAGCTTTGGTAGCGTGGTTGGTGCACCTCTAAAAGTTTTGATATGGTTATAAAAATAAAAAATAAAAACGTAACTGATACCATAAAAATGTAATGAATGAGTAAAAAAATATGCATATCATAGTATCATACACCAAAAAAACACTCATAAAAGGCACCGAAGTCATGCATACTACTCATACTACTTATTTAATTTTCATTTTCAAAGCAAAATTGTAAGCCATTATGAGTAGAAAATTGATAGGCAAACAAAAATAAGTAGGAGTATTTAACTTGCCCGTGTACTTTGTTGCACAATCATGATCTTAGACAAAGAGACTTTTGACTAATTTTGAATTAAAAAAAAAAAAAAAATTGGAAGGGAGGAAGACATTGGAGTGTGGTAATCAAGCTTTGGTAGCGTGGTTGGTGCACCTCTAAAAGTTTTGATATGGTTATAAAAATAAAAAAATAAAAACGTAACTGATACCATAAAAATGTAATGAATGAGTAAAAAAATATGCATATCATAGTATCATACACCAAAAAAACACTCATAAAAGGCACCGAAGTCATGCATACTACTCATACCATATACTTACACCACATTCGTAACTAATAAAAAATGTGTAACTTGCACAAAAAAATTACGTATATTCTATTGTACACTCTCTGTGTATCATAGAGTTCTCCTTGATTATTAAGCAAAACAACATACACAAACTGAAGAAAATGATGCAAAGCCAAAAGAGAAAAAACTGAAGAATATGATACTTAGGAAGTTTAGGCATCCTTTTTGAGGATCCTACTTATGTTTCCATCCCCGATGTCATCACTAAATATGTTTACATCTTGAAATTAGATAATCGAACCATTGTACCCTTATTAAATCCATTTTTAGTGTATATTGTAAATCTTAGTAATTATATTTTCCTTAATTAGTTTTCCATTTTCACAGTTAGTGTTACTGTTACCAAAATATCCGAATTATCACATCCTAATTGCACTTGGGATTGAGTTTCGATTCTAGCTAATTCATTTCCATAACTGTGAGGTGAATTTGAATTTCAAATATTCTAGTATCAAGCAAGTAAAGAACCCATAAACATTCTTCTGGATTGGATAAAATCTGGGATCAAGTAATGCCTCAAGCATTTCTCTGTGTTCACTGTAACTTCGTGGGTACCGAAAAGGTTTTCTACATCATCGATTGGTAGTCTTCTTTGAATTCCTTTTTGTGCAAGAGATTTTTCGTTCAACCTCTCTCATTTTCAGTTCGTCTCTTTGTTCTTTTGCCTTTTTAGTTCATCCTCTTTCAGTTTCAGTTTTTTGAACTATTATTTGCGAACTATATCAACATTACCAGCCCATTTGGACGGAGGATTTCCTGAGACAAAAAGAAAAAGTAAAAAAGGAAACGGGTTTGGTTTCTTGCTAAATCACTAATTTTGATTGAGTATTTGGTGAGAATTGGAGAAAAAAGTTTTAAAATGGAATGTTTTGATTGACTCTCCCCCTTTCGGATTTGGGGGGCGTGCTACGTAGTAGGTGTTGTGCAGCGTATCAGCCGTCCAGTATTCAAAGGTACGAATTTAAATAAAACTCTTTCATATAAGAGACTTCTCTTAAAAATGGAATGTTTTGATTGACTCAACCCCTTTCGGATCCGGGGGATGCTGTGCAGTAGGTGTTGTGCAGCCTATCAGCCATCCAGTATTCAATGGTTTGGATTTAAATAAAACTATTCCATGTAAGAGACTTCTCTTACGTGGAAGAGTTCTATTTAAATTCGAACCGTTGAATGTACCATTGGAAAACTCAGATTTGCGCAGCACCTACTGAACCAAAATGGTGAGCCATCTCTCTCTCTTTCTCACCATCCAATTGGGTTGTATGGCTTCATGGACTATTTTCCCAACTCATCCCATTCAATCAGTTAAAATACACTGTCATTGAAACCCAAAATATGAAATTTTTATGATTGTCGTATGTGGAATAATACCAACACAACGTACAAGTAAACCACAATTTATATGCAATTTTGATTTAGAATTTGCAATGGTTGTTTATTGTTTTATTAGGGGCCGGTTCCAGGGACACAAATAAAAACACAAAAAAAGACACTCCATCTTAGTCATCAAAATTAATGGCTAAGATTAAAAACAAACAGTGTACTCTCTCTCTCTCTCTCTCTCTCTCTCTCTCTCTCTCTCTCTCTCTCTCTCTCTCTCTCTCTCTCTCTCTCTCTCTCTCGTCTTCTCTAGGGACTCTCCCCAACCCTTCTCGGCGAGGCCCATCTCCGGTGAACCTCCCCAGCAAACCACATCTCTGGTGACCCTCCCCGGCAAACTCCATCTACGGAAAACTCATGGGCCGTTGCAGTGGTTAATTTCCATCAAGTGCCATAACAAAAGTATTAGCTTTTTCAATGGTTAATTTATTAACTCCTGAGCCCCTCTACTCCCCCACTGTCCTCAACTAGGATTTTGATCACCAATCTCATCATGAGAGGTGTCGATACAAACAAGGGATAGACTGGGATCGATCTCCGGGTTCAATCTACTGCGAGGGATCTGATAAAAATAAATAAATAAATAAAATCTGCTGCGAGGGATTTACAATTGGAGATATCGACGTGAGACTCTAATCACTATTAACATCATATCCAGAAGGATTATGAAGATTATTATTATTATCGTCAACACAAAAACTAGAAATCGCCAACGTGGTGTCACTGCTCTCCGACCGTATGTGTACTTGAACAACACGCTCATCGACGGGATGTTGTTTTGGCTGGAGAGTGGAAGGGGTTGATAGAAGGTGGGTTAGCCAGAGATGGGGTTCGCCGGAAATGGAGTTGGGGTCGGCCAAAGATGAGGGAGAGAGGTGTGAGTGAGATAGAGGGGAAAGAGTGCAATATCATCTCAGCCATCCATTTCAATGGTTGAGAAGGAGTGTTTTTTTTTGTGTTTTTTTTGTCCATGGAACCTACCCCCATTTTACTTTACTTGACTAATTTATAATATTTAGGATTATTTCATAAAGTAAACATGGTCGTTTACTGATTCATCATATTTAGAGTTTTTGTACCTATAAAAATAGTAAATCAATAATCCTCTCACATCCTTCAAAAATAGTCCATTTTTTCAATGACTAATTGGTTTGTTTTGTTACAGTGTCCTAAAAAAATGGAGGTTTATTCTACATATTGAACATGATTTATTAGTTTACTACATCAAGTGAATTACAGGTACAGTAAACATTGAAAATCAATGAACCATTAGTTTGTACTAATAAACCCCAACTTTCCTCCCCAAAATCCATGAAATTTAGGATACAAAACCCTCTGGGCTTCGTGCATGCCTTTTCCTCCCAAAACAACATTCTCATCCTTTCTTTTACCACCATTACAAACGATTTGTACAAAATCATGGTGATTCAAATGATACTAAAAAAACATGAACGATTATGGATCGAAAAAATCAATTTACGAGCCATGATTTGATCGCCTTTTCGTTCACCGGTTAGGGTTTACACCTTTGAGGTCCCGATTGGTGGTGGTGGGTTTCTCCGATGAGCTACATCACCTGGTTGCTGCCATTGAAGAGCCCAATTTTACCGCCTCATCACGAACACTTCACCGTCAAAGTAGGTGGAATCGGTTTCTTCACATTGTGGGATTTCCTTTTTCTCTGAAAATGAGATGGTGGGATGTGGTCAATTTGGGTAATGGGGTGAGTGGGATTGGGATGTGGGAGCGTAAAATCCGGGATTGGATGGGATGATTTTTGAAGGAAAGAGACATATTGGGAATTTTTTGAACTGGTCGAGAGAAGAGGGATGAAAGAGAATTAAAAGGGTGAGAGGATGTTTGGATGTTAGGATGTTTTTCAGGACCTGAAAAGTTTTTCACTTTCATAGATTAATAGATTAATATACGAAATACAAAGGGTTGGAATAATATGAATTTTGGTATTACTTGGAAGTGAGGATGTAAATATAAGTATTCAAACTCATCAAGATTAGATCATAAATAAGTTGATGATACATGACCCCTAATTAACTCCCTTTACATGCTTCTTCAATCGTTTTCCTCTGAAAAAAAAAAAAATAGTACATTCTTTACCTCTTTTCAACAGCAACGCACGTGCTGGCTTTACTGCAATTATAGGGGAAAGCAAAATTATAATAATAAACGCCTGAATATTTTATGACCAACAACAAGAATAGTGGAAAGCAAAAAGAGGCCAAAAACCAAAGAAATCGCCCAAAATCAAATGAACTAGTAATTTTCAACGTTTATAATGCTGTACATAAGATTCTTCAGAAAATTAAATCTTGCAGTTCTTCTCTCTTTTTAAACAGAAAAGTATCTGTGAATTAATTTTCGCGTAATGTCATTTATTGTTAATGTTAATATTTTGATTAAGAATCTCATTTACAATTGTGTAAAAAAAAAATCACTTTCTGTATTAAATTCTCCGCATGCCATTGGGCCATTGCTTTCGATTTTTCGTGTTACCAAGATAAATGTGATTAGATCATGCCGTTCCACATGTTTAATCAAAGTATTTATTTTTTTTGTACAAACCTTCTACTCAACGTGTCTCACAAAACGAACAGTTTGAATTATTCGAGATGGACTCGGCATGAGTTGAACTTCACGGTTCACAATGTAGTCCACCATTTTGAGGAGAGACTTCCTCATAAGTAGTACTCCCTTTGTCCACAATTGTTGATCTATTTATATTTCAAATGTTTAACGAGTTGGGGGTGTTCCACTAAGAGAGTTTTTTTTAAATAATCTAGTTTTTTCACAGTTTTTTATGTGATATATTGTGAGAAAATGATCTGTCTTGTTTTTTGTTAGTAGAACATTCCCTTTAGGCCCCGATTAAATGCGGATAAGTTTTGGTGGGATTAAATAGTAAGGGGGTTAAGATAGTAATGGGTATTATTTAGTAAGGGTGAACCCACAGTGATGTGACATTTATGAAAGAGAGATTAAATAGTACGTAGTTTGGATGAATTTGTGATAAAGGGGGATAAAGTTGGGTGGATGGTGTAAAAACTTGACAAATGACTTATTTGCATTTGTACAGTCATATTAGATTTTATGATAAAATAAATACATAAACACAATACTAATTAAATTAATTATACTTTTCAATAAATAATTCCTTTTATTAGTTATATCTAAAATTAAAATATTTAGTTATTATTTTTTATTATTAATTTTAATAATATTTTGAAGTTTAATTTTTTGCTTTTCTTTTTCTTTCTAATTACGTTTTTAATAATAACTAATTAGTAATTTTTATGTTATTCCCCAACAATGTCAAATTCTAAAGTATAAAAAATTTTAAATTTTTTTGTATCAAATTAAAGATCTCAATTTGTAGTTTAATTTGGTGCAAAACAAAGTTAAAATTTAATGTGAAAATACTTTATTTTTTTATCCGAAGGATATTGCAAAGTAAGCCAACAATGTCAAATTCTAAAGTATAAAATTTTTCAAACTTTTTTGTATCGAATTAAAGATCTCGATTAGTAGTTTAATTTGGTGCAAAAAAAATTAAAAAATTATGCGCAAAAGTACTTCATTTTTTTATCCGAAGGAAATCACAAGGGTTCGTAAAATATATAAAATGGAATTGGGTTTCTTGTTGAACAGTGGACGTGTGAGGGAGGGGTAACGACATGGGTATAAGAGAGGGCAGTGGGGTAATTTTACTGGGGTATTGAGGGGTACTAAACAATAACACCCCTCCCCCCTGTTACTAATTAGTACCCCTCTAGGGGTATTGAGAGGTATTAATCTGGAAGGGTATAAACTTGTACCCCTCCCAAAAATTTGCCTGACCATGCATAAGGATGTGAGACTGGGATAAAACCAAGGGGTATAATTTTATACCCCTCCTTAACCCGCAGCCAATCGACCCCTTAATATCATGAACGGTTCAAAGGACCCGAGATTGAAAACGCCAAGGGCCCAAAGGGAAAAAACCAACAAGGAAAAGGGT
This sequence comes from Vaccinium vitis-idaea, assembly GCA_963854785.1. Lineage (NCBI taxonomy): Eukaryota > Viridiplantae > Streptophyta > Magnoliopsida > Ericales > Ericaceae > Vaccinium > Vaccinium vitis-idaea. Next base: position 20,369,780 of record OY978215.1, read on the forward strand.
GGTAAGATACCAACCAGAACCCGAAACACAGAAAACAACCTAAAAGCCCTAACCCCGAAACACCCACAAAACTACAGCACGACACAGAAAACAACCAAAAAGCACCTAACCCTAAGCCATCCAAGAACAAACAAAGCCCGAAACACCGAAAACACCAAAGAAGCAAAAAAGCCCCACACGACGAAGCCTCCAAAAAACAAAACAAACGACAAATCAAAACTCCAATGAAATGGAAGCATCCCCTTCCAAAGTGTCCAGAGCTTTCAATTCCGCTTTGATTTTCTGTTCTGAAATAACGACCCCCTTCAATTCTAAGATCTTCTTAATATTGAAGCTCTCCCTCCCATGATATTTAACACCGAAGCGAACACTCATCTTCATATTCTCCCGAGCTTCTTTGATTAGATTTGAATTCCTCTTTAGAATGTCACAACTAACCTCCTCTTGAGTCGAAAGAGAGGGACCAACAAGACTTTCATCAACACTTCTTTTCTTCCGGCTAATCTTCCTAGAGAACATAGCAGCTTTCAATGGGTTTTTACTCCAAATAGGATTCCTACGTTTGCCGTTCTTAGACTGGTGTTTCTTTTTATGGCGCATAAAATTCACATACTTAATAAGAGGATCAGCCGAAACAAGATTGCAATCTTCAGAGTCATAATCCACTGTTGTCGTCTTAGCTATCGAACTTGAATCAGAATATGCATCAAAAGACTTCTCATCAATTCCCAGGTTCAAAGGATGACCATTCTCAAGGACTTGGGGATGATCTTTCTTATCCACACGGAAAGTAACATCGATCTCATGCACAAAAACGTTGGGCTCCTCCAACTCCTCATTATTGAGTTTCCTGCCATCCCTCATTATTGAAATGTCAGTGTTGTCAACCAAGATGCATTATATTGTCCTTGTGAATTAGTGCAGTATAGCCCCTTTGTCCAAATTTACTATGTATGGGATTGATCATTCAAAAGAATCAAAACCATCAACAAAGAGGCCAAAAGCACCCAAAAGCAAATGAAAACCTGCTATATCTGTTCAAAAGACAACCCATCCCCATAAAATAGCCCTAAATAAACAGCAAGTGTTTGAATCCCCCAAAATCTCTCTCCCTTTCCCCACCACTATATAAGCTTGCATTTACATTGTTCAGTCACATGGGAATCTTCTAAATTCACATAAACATTCCCCCTAAATTCTCAAATACATAATCCCAAAATTTTCTCTCAATCACTTCAAAAACCTTCACCAATTGAAATTCCTTTGAAACCCATTCTAGAAATGGATCCAATCAATAGACAGAATCTCCAATCCACCAAAAATTACAAGAAATTCCAATTTCTCAGCACTCTGTTTCTCCACTCTGTTTTAGCTCTAATATGTGCTCTGTTTTGTTCCTACCCTTTTTGGTTTCCACTCTTCTGTTCTTCTATCAACAGCTTCTCTTTTGTTTCTCTACCAAATTTTAACAAGTTTTTCTTCTTCAACCCCAAGTTCTTGTTCATTGTGGGCAATGCCATCATCATCTTCCTCATCGGAGAATCGAAGCTTTCGAATTCACCTTCATCTCCGGACACAGAGATATATAGCGAATATGTTCGAAAGAGTCCCGAATTCTCAAGTCAGATGGAGAAGAAAGGAGATGGGAAATTGGGAATGAAGTTATTGACAGAGGATAGTGTGAAGATGATTGAAAAAGAGGCAGAGGAGAGAGAGGAACAAGAAGAGGAGAGTGGGTTAGAAACAGAGGAATTGAACAAGAGAGTTGAGGATTTTATTGCAAGGGTTTATAGACAAAGGTTAGCTGAAGCTAGATTTGAAGATTGTGGAAGATGATATTAATGAGAGTGAAGAGGTAGGATTGAAGATTAGGGGGTAAAAAAAAAAAAAAAAATTCTAGACATGGATAATTAGCTAAATTAGATAAATATTTTGGATTAATAAGTTGAAATCCATAGACCAGACATATTTTGTGTGTACTTGGGAATAGTGAAGGGATTTATGTTATGATATTTTGGTTCCAATTTGATTTTCATTTTCAAAGGTAATTTTTGAAGCCATTATGAGTAAGTATGCGAATTAGAATAGAAATTGGTGACCAAACAAAAATAACTTCGTTGTACAATCATGATCTTGGAGATTCTTGACAGAAGGGTGGTTATTTCTCCATGGCAGAGTAATTTCGGTCCGTCATAGATAGATGAAGGGAATCAGTCATTCGTAAGTTTCTAATGCCTCACCAAAACATTAGCAGGGAATCAGTCATTTGTAAGTTTCACGTGGCATTTGATTTACGAGCATTGGTCATTTGATTAGAGGAATCAAAAAAATATTAAAAATAAAGACCAAATATGAAAAAAATTCTTATAAGTTAACGAAAAAATACCCAAAAAATATTCTATGTGAAAAATATGGTGTAAAAATTTGACCCAAATTTGAAAATGATTCAAAAAAAAAAAAAGAAAAGAAAAGAAAAAAAACCTAACAAGAAGCTGAAATCTTGAACCTGAATTCGTTCATTCCTGGAACTCTGAATAAATTTTCCTATGCAACCTAACAAGAAGCTGCCAATATCAAGTTTCTCACCATCAAGAAAAGGAATCAGATCATTTCCTCAAACGACAAAACAAACTTTAAATGGTACCACCTCGTTGCTTCTAACTAATGAAATCAGTAAGAAACTTCTGATCGCCCAACTTGTCGAAAAGGGTCAACAAAACTGATTTTGATTTGCTACATCTACACCACCTTCTAAAATCTACAGTATATAATAAGGGAGCTCAGTGTTTGAAATCTCGATATTTTTTACCATTGGATCTTAATTCAAGGGCTCAGATTGCAAGAAAACTACTTAAAGGTTGAGATTTGGCCCTTGGGTGGAGAGACTCAATACTCACCGTTTGATGACTTCCGTGAATAATAGTCTCTCCCCCCTCTCTCTCACCCACGTTCACAGTTTACTCTCTCCCCCCTCTCTGGCTCTCACTCGCCCACACTCTCCCCTCTCTCTCACCCACGTTCACAATTTTCTCCTTCTCTCTCTCTCTCCCCTCTCTCTCACCCACGTTCACAATTTTCTCCTTGAACAACACACCATTTCTTGGATTATAAACGGAATACGTAAAAGTGTTTGGATAATATCTTCATAATATATTTTGTTCAAAATCTAAATGATAATTGACTTAGATCAAACACCCTCGTAACTGATATTCATTTCTATTTTATTTGTTCATCTCATATGTGACATTATGTACGTGGTTGACGTTGATCCTCAATTTTTATTTTTTTTTAACATCATATTGATACTCTATTGACAAAAAAAATTTCAATCATGAAATCAAACATTATTATCCAATTGATTAGGTGATAGAAATATGATAAAAGGAAGCATTTCTCGAAACAGATGTCGAAAAATACTTGATTAAAATATAAGTTTTGGATTATAAAAAAATTTCAATCATGAAATCAAACATTATTATCCAATTAATTAGGTGATAGAAATCTAATAAAACAAATAATTTTTTGAAATAGATGTCGAGAAGTACTTGATTAAAATATAAATTTTGGATTATAAACGGAGAGGAACTCTCTAGTCCGGGACTCTTCAGTCCGGAACTCATAGTTCCGGATCAAATTTTCATGATCCGAGCCGTCCAATGTGTTCTAAAGGTGTTTTCCAAGGTCCACGTGGGAAATCTTCAAAAAAAAAAAAACCGGGAAGGGCTTGATCCAAGCAGTTTTCGCAAAATTGTAAAATATACAGTTTTTGCGAAAAACTGCTTGGATCAAGCCCTTCTCGGTATTTTTTTTTTGAAGATTTCCCACGTGGACCTTGGAAAACACCTTTTGAACACATTGGACGGCTCGGATTTTCCAAAAACAATTTTTAAAAGCATCAAAACACCTCAATCCGGGAAATCCGGGATCCTTGACTGGAGAGTACCCGTATAAACGGAATACGTAAAAGTGTTTGGATAATATTTTCATAATATATTTTACACAAGAATTTTTTGAGTGAAAATATAATCATAGTCCAAGAATTTTGATTTAAAAACAAGGAAGGGGACTGTGAGCTATTAGATCTCCTTTTTGGTGTGTTGTCAAGCCTATAGCAAAACCCTCACAAGATCCTCACAGAGAAATCCTCATAGAGGATCCGGATCCGGTTGCACAGGCTTTAAAAAAATTCCATTGTTTTTGTTGTTTTTCTTATCTGATTGGTGAGAATGGACTTTATTTACACTCTCCAAAATTGGGAATTTATTTTGACTCCTCGTATATATATAAGAAAAAGGAAGACAAAGAGGAGGAATCCTTGAGGTTTTGGAGGATATTACCATTAAGCTTTTTACAGAATCGAATATGTGTAGCTTATCTTAATGTCTAGATGACCCAGCTCATTCATTCAGTATTTTGTTGTTGTTGTAGGGTTTCTTATTCATTCCCGTTGTATATGTCATTAGATTTAAGTATTGTGAAATGTGACGAGGGTTTTCTTTGAATATTCTAATTTTTCCTCCCCGCAAAATTGTAGGATTCAAAATAACGAGAAACCGAGGGCAACCCATGTAAAGGAAAAAATTTCATTCTTACGAAACCTTTTCTTCTTATTGATTTTTACAAGCTTCATTCGGTCATGACTAATCTAGATGGTCATACACCCTCCCCCTTCACACCATTATAGACTTTTACAAAACCTATGTTTTGGTTTTTTTTAAGAGCAAACCTATGTTGTTAGATGAATGTGGAGTAATCTGTAATGGTGTTTTTTTGGTCCTCAAGTAATTTTGATGCCAAAGTCAATGAAGATTTTCTTTCATAATTGGCCTACTCATGATTATTTTTGATTGAGTCTTACCTAACTTTGACATAATCATTGACCAGTGCATTTATGGGAAGTAGTCACTAGCTTACTGTTGGAAATACTTCAAAAAATTAATGGAACCATTTACCTCAAAATCTGTAAATGAACAGAAATACCACAAAAATTGGTTGTTGTTTTGGGTTGAGTCGCGGACTAGGTCGCTCTCTTTAAGACGTTTCGCGGCTCCGCCCTCTCTGTGCAAGCAGTTGTAGCCACGCCGCCTCCAGGATAAAACAGCCCAGAATACAGATCTTTTCTGCACGGGAAAAAGACCGGAAATGCAAAACACAATCGACCCTTTTTTCTTGCTCTCTGAATTTCTGTAGTGAAAATGGTTTTTGGTGTATATAAAATGGCTGGACCAGAGCTCCTTTTATAGGCTAAGATGAACACATTTTTTTTCAGAAAGAAAAATCAATCACAGCAAAGTGATTGAATCAATTTACCAAAACTGATTTAGCACACGTTTTAATCGTGTTTTGTAACGGTACTGTACACAGAAAAAGGAACACGTTTTTTTCATTCTGTAACGGATAGAAAATCATTTCCAAAATGGTTTGATTGGTCAAAAAGAAAAAATCTTTCCATAAATAATTTTTGCAAAATGTGTGTGCGGCTCTCCAAATTCGAGGATTTGCACCCTCCCTTGCGCGCGAGGTTCGCAACGCGCACCCATTTAATTGGTTTCCGGATCGGTTTTCACAAATTGGCTTGGACCTTGGCCCAACTTGTGAGCGCGCGAGGCCTCTCCTGGGCCTAGCTCATCAATGGTTCATGGAGCCTCCACACTTATAAAGAACACAAATGTTCTCTAGTTAGCCAATGTGGGACAAATGTTCTTTGAAGAGTTTTGAAAAATACATAACCCAACACTTACATATGAAAGTTGATTGCTTTTCCGATACTACAGGTAGCAACTTATGGAGGAGCCATCAAGGTCCAAGCTAACTCTACATCTTCTGCGTCTCATGAGAGCATTGTAAATTATACGGTATTTTTTTCTTCCCTCCAAATTGATGGTTTTATTCATACCAATGTGGTTTATATGGATTCCTTTCGTATCTGTATTTACAAGAGCTAAGATCATGCTTTATTTGCTATAACGTGGAAGCCGTGGAACAATATCCGGGACTGCACTTTCAAAATGGAAAATTTGTTCACCAAAATGGAAAATTTGTCCACATTAGCCTTGAGAAAATGACTGGAAATAACAGCTTTGATGCTGAAGTTGGTGTATAAGTACGAATAAATGTTCAAAACATGAAATTGCTATTGTACTATCTTAGTGTTATAACTGCTCCAGGCTAGCACATGTTATTTGATTACGGAAGGTTATTTGCATCGTGGGTTATTTATGGAGCTAAAGCGGTAGCTTCGAATAATTTCTAGCAAATGTGAAATGGGTTATTTATGCTTGCAAACTTGCTATTACGTTGCATCGTGCCTTTAGGCATGAGCAATTCCTAAAGGCACGACGCAACGTAATAGAGAGACCGTGGAACCCCTAGAAAAAAAAAAATAATAATAAATAAACTATTAACAATTTGGAATTTTTAGGTTGACTCTTCCTTTCTCAGTGTTGCTAGATAATCCTGTTCTTCTCATCGCAACCCGGAATGAAATTTGGCAGCCATTATGATACATCTCTTTTCGTGTCTCCCATTTCGAAACTGTGGACAATGGATTCCATAACCTCAATCTTTCCCATTGCGCGTAGATTTGTTTGAAAGGAATCCTGATTAAAATGTGTATTTGCGGTGGGTGTACTAGCAAACAAACAAATACAAAAATCAAGTTGATTTGATAAAACTAAATTTTCTGCATCGTATACTTCATCTTCCATGCTTTGATTTGATATTTTACTGCCTTTCTTTTTGTTACCAGGTGAGATAAGCTATTCCATGAAGTTACTTCTTTTTCCTTACCAGGTGGGTGAGATCCTCTCTTCCTCTTTCGCGAACTTCTTTTTTTTTGGTTTCCTTTCGGAGGATTTGAGTAATTTTGGTGTCTTTGTTGTGGGTTTTTTTTCTTTCTCTCATATGTTTGCTCCATCTAACCATTTTTAGCGAATGAATTCAAAGAAATAACACAGTTCGTTTCACCAACTTGCTGGCCATTCTTTTTTTTTTTTTTTTCTTGCTAAAATGGGGAGGAGAAATAGATTGTTATCACTTTGAGCTATACTTGGTTGACATACTTTCTCCGGTTGTGAAAATATAGTTTGGGCGAGTGAAATATCTTGAGTCCACTATATTCAAAGTCATGAACTTTCACCATATTGGAGTGATATAAAGATGTCGTGAAAGGATGGGAAAAGTTTGGTTTGGCTAACTCCACCAACACTTATGTTTGTTGGGGTTCAGTGGTCCTTTCCATCAGAAATTTACCACTACGCTTGACTAATTTTTTTCCTGCATTTGTGTCATTTCCAAGTATGATTTGGTGATTCGATGGAGATATGATAATCATTTGTAGCATTTGAGGACCTAGAAGTAGTGACTTTACTGTTCGGATGATTTGTCTGCATTTTTTTTTTTTAAACTTTTGTCAAGGCACTCTTTAGTTACTCTAAGTTAAATTGTGTTTAAAAAATGCAACTCCGCAACTTCAAGGACAAAACCACAACACTAGCATGAAGCCATTGAGCAACAAAAACAAAAGCCATTGAGGCAAAACGGTAGTTCATCAAGTTGAGTACAACCAACCTCGACGCGTCGTGCCTTTAGGCACGGGCATTCGCTATAATTCCATGAGTTTTGTCACTTAAATAGATATAGACATTGCTGGATTTAGGTTTTGAAAAACTGCAGTTGGAGGATGCACTTAACCGTCTAATGAGGTCACACTCTTTTCTTATGATATTGGATTCTGTTGTAATGACTTCTTTTTTTTTTTTTTTAGAAATTAGAGTTTGAGGCCATTTTCTTATTGTTTCTTATTTCCTCCAAGGTTAATGCAACTCTAATGTTTTAAGGTGGACACAAAATTGCGTCTTTTTGACATCGAGTTGTTATTTCGTCCGAGGTTAATGCAGCTCTAATGTTTTTAGGGTGCACACTAATTGTGCAAGCCGTGCCTTCAGGCACGGGCATCCGCTAGTTTATAAATAATACGAGTCAAAATGTGGGAAAGCATCACATCTCAACTTATTAACATCTTGCAAGAGTGAAGATTGAAAGCGGAAGCGCAGTACAAAGATGGAGAGTAAAATCGCCGGATATTTTGAAGAATTATGTGACTAAGGTCAAAACACCATGTTTCATTATTTATCCAATTTTAGACTTTTAAATATCCTTTAATGTTGGTAGATATCCATTGACTTTCAAGGAGATAAATCCGTTCTAAATCCGTAATGATGTATACAATGTTCGGGAAAAAAAAGAAGAAGAAATCCTTCAACTTTTATTCATTTGACTTTTAGATGATTTTTTTTTTTTGGATTGAAGAAAATATTCAATAAAACATTAAGGGTAAAATTAAACCTTGTAATCGTAATGTTTTACTAAAAAGTCAAAACTTTTTATGTTGTTGAACAAACAAATTGGGATGGATGAAATATTACTTGGGGTTTAAATTATAATCTGAACCTAAATCATTCTAATATCATTTAAAATGGAATAAAAGTTAATCATTCCAACACCAAATTCTGTGTGGTCTACTAGAAAATATTTTTCCCTTATTAAAAAACAAAATAAAACAAAACAAATCTGTGTCTGTTTCTAGTCCCCACTTGTGTCAAGGTTAACCTAATTTCATAAGTAATGTTATACCACGTCACCCTCGTGTGCTGCCTTTGAGTTTTCTTTGCAAAGAAAAACAAAAGCAAAGCAAAAACCTTTCGGAATTTTTTAAACAGGCCGAGAGAAGAGGGATGAAAGAGAATTAAAAGGGTGAGAGGAGGTTTTTCAGGACCTGAAAAGTTTTTAAATCGCATCGATTAATACATTTAATATACGAAATACAAAGGGTTGGAATAATGTGAATGGTCTTTTTGGTATTATATGAAAATGAAAATGAGGATGTAAATGTAAGTATTCAAACTCATTGGGATGAGGTCATAAATAAGTTGATGATACAGGACCCTTAACTCTCCATTTACATGCTTCTTCAATCGTTTTCCTCTGGGAAAAAAAAAATTACTGTAAATTATTTTCCTCCTTTCAACAGCAACGCACGTGCTACCTTTACTGCAATTACAGGGGAAAGCATGCCAATTATAATAGTAATAAACGCCCGAATATTTTATTACCAACAAGAAGAATAGTGGAAAGCAAAAAGAGACCAAAAACCAAAGAAAGCGCCCAAAATTAAATGAACTACAATATAATGCTTCTAGGTTGAAAACACTGACATCTCATCGTCGTGATTTAAACCGTTCATGATATTAACTCGTTAAACATTTGAAATATAAGTAGACCAACAATTGTGGACAAGGGAGTACTACTTATGAGGAACTCTCTCCTCAAAATAGTGAACTGTACTGTGAACTGTGAAGTTCAACTCATGCTGAGTCCATCTCGAATAATTCAAATTGTTCGTTTTGTGAGACCTTTTGAGTAGAAGGTTTATACAAAAAAAATACTTTGATCAAACATGTGGAACGGCATGATCTAATCACATTTATCTTGGTAACACGAAAAAATCGAAAGCAATGACCCAATGGCATACGGAAAATTTGATACAAAAAGTGATATTTTTACACAATTGTAAATGAGATTCTTCATCAAAATATTAACATTAACAATAATTGACATTAAACAAAAATTAATTCACAGATACAGACTTCTGTTTAAAAAGAGAGATGAGAACTGCAAGATTTAATTTTCTGAAGAATCTTATGTACAGCATTATAAAGCGTTGAAAATATTATTGTCCTTGTGCATTAGTGCAGTACTGCCCCTTTGTCCAAATTTACTGTGTATGACATTTATCATTCAAAAGAATCAAAACCATTCAAAAGAATCAAAACCATCATTCAAAAGAGTCAAAACCATTCAAAAGAATCAAAACCATCAACAACAATAAAGAAAAGCAAAAGAGGCCAAAAGCACCCAAAATTAAATGAAAACCTGCCATAGCTTTTCAAAAGACAACCCTTCCCCATAAAATAACCCTAAATAAACAGCAAGTGTTTGAATCCACCAAAATCTCTCTCCTCATCCCTTTCCGCACCACTATATAAGCTTGCATTTACATTGTTCAGTCACAGGGGAATCTTCTAAATTCCCATAAACATATTCCCCCTAAATTCTCAAATACATAATCCCAATCACTTCAGAAACCTTCACCAATTGAAATTCCTTTGAAACCCATTTCAGAAATGGATTCAATCAGTACACAGAAGCTCCAATCCATAAAAAATTACAAGAAATTCCAATTCCTTAGCACTCTGTTTCTCCACTCTGTTTTACCTCTAATATGTACTCTGTTTTGTTTCTACCCTTTTTGGTTTCCACTCCTCTGTTCTTCTATCAACAGCTTCTCTTTTGTTTCTCTACTAAATTTTAACAAGTCTTTCTTCTTCAACCCCAAGTTCTTGTTCATTGTGGCCAATGCCATCATCATCTTCCTCGTCGGAGAATCAAAGCTTTCAAATTCATCTTCTTCTCCGGCCACAGAGATATACAATGGAGAATCGAAGCTTTCGAATCCAACTTCATCACCGGCCGCAGAGATATACAACGAATACGTTCAAAAAAGTCGCGAATTGTCAAGACAGATGGAGAAGAATGAAGAACGGAAATTGGGAATCAAAATAGTAACAGAGGATAGTGTGAAGATGATTGAAAAAGAAGCGGAGGAGAGAGAGGAAGAAGAAGAGGAGAGTGGATTAGAAACAGAGGAGTTGAACAAGAGAGTTGAGGATTTTATTGCAAGGGTTAATAGACAAAGGTTGGCTGAAGCTAGATTTGAATATTGTGGAAGATAAATATTAATGAGAGTAAAGGGGTTTGATTGAAGATTAGGGGGTAAAAAAATAATTCTTGACATGGATAATTAGCTTAATTAGACAAATATTTTAGTTTAATAAGTTGAAACCGAAAGACCAGAAATATTTTTGTGTGTATTTGGGAAAGACTGATGGGATTCATGTTATGATATTTCATTATTTTTGTTCCAATTTAATTTTCATTTTCAAAGGAAATTTTTGAAGCCATTATGAGTAAGTATGCGAATTAGAATAAAAATTGATGACCAAACAAAAATAAGTAGGAGTATTTAACTTGGCCATGTACTTTGTTGCACAAACAAAAGGATGGTTATTTCTTCAAGACAGAGTAATTTCGGTCTGTCATAGATCGCTTAAGGGATCAGTATTCGCAAGTTTCTAATGCCTCACCACAACGTTAGCAGGGAAAAATATCTTTTATGTGGCTTTTGATTTACGTGATTGCTATCGCAAGCAGGTTCGATTTTCACAATCGCGTGAGAAGCAATACACTCTTTTTTTTTTTTTTGGGTGCGTGTGTTTTGAAATGAGAAGTGATGAACTCTTAAATCCTATTGTTTTGCTAGTAAGGCCCATATATGGAAAATCAGCTAAGGCCTAACGGGCCGTTTGGATGACGTATTAGTTTAAAAGGGATTAAATAGTAATGGGGGGATAAAATATTAGAGGTGATTAAATAAGAATAGTGGGCCCACATTGATGTGATAGTTTTGAAGGGGAGATTTAAATAGTCCAATGTTTGGATGAAGGATTAAAAATAGGAATAAGGAGGGTGGATGATGGAAAAACAATCAAATTGACTATATTGCCCTTGTCAATGCCCATATTAGATTATGCATTTAAAATAACTATAAAAATATAAAAATTAATTGTTTTGCTCTATTTGTCAACAATTAAGGAGTATATTTTTTTATGTTTGTCAACAATTAATTGTAAAAAACGGAAAAAAAAAAACCATTTTAAATGCTCTCCACTCCACTTCATTGTAAATAACCAAAAAAAAAAAAAAAAACCATCCCTATTTTACCTCTTTACCCAGTCAAAATGCTCTTCTTCTTCTTGGAAGGCCGGAACTTGCAGCGGCATGAATAGTGAACCGAGCTCCCCGATCGGCGATGCAACAAAACATCATAACTCTCCGACCGACAAGTTTTCATCGGAACTCTTCTCTCTTCTTCGTTCTACTTTCTCTCCTTTAGTATCTATTTTTGTCGCCAGATTACTCACCGGAGTAGGTCGGAACTTGTTGGATCCGACCGGTATTGCAGAGCTGTGGGGGTAGGGATGTCACTCTCATCCCCCCCTCTTATATTTAGTCCGGGTTCTCCCGGATTATTTAACCGGGGCTATTTAGTCGGGGTGTGTATTTTGCATCCAAAGCATGGGCTAAACATCAAATCACCCCCTTATCCCCCCTGATTGCTTCATCCCTCCCCCATAAACGGCATCCAAATGACGCCAAAGGGTGATCAGTTTGGCTTCAATTTTTAGGGGCTTTTTTACGACGTCTTTGCTGTTACTTTTTCTCAAATTTCATTAGATAGGGGTATAAACTTTACATCACATTGTTTGGTTGATTAGATGAATCATAAAAGAAAAAAATCAGTTGACATGGAAAATATGGTGTAAAAATTTGACCCAATTTTTAAAAAGATTAAGAGAAAACAACAACAACAAAAAAAAAAAACCTAATGCCAAAATCTTGACCCTGAATTCAGAGAATAATTTGGGTACGAGGAGGGTACCACGTGGTACCCTTTCGGCACATTCGGGCCGTCCAACAATGCAACCTACGGTCTGGATTAAAAGTATCATCCGGATTTCAATCCGGACCGTCGGATGCATTTTTGGACAGCCCGGATGTACTGTACGGGTGCCACATCACCCATACCCTATTTGCACCCAAGTTTTTCATATGATTTCATGCATTCCTGGAACTTTGAATAAATTTTCCTATCCAACCTAACAAGAAGCTGCACAGATCAAGTTTGGCCTGCCTATCTCACCATCAAGAAAAGGAATCAGATCCTCTGTGAAAGAGACTACTATCTCCACAGCTTTGAATCGTATCATTTCCTCGAACGACAAAACACTTTAAATGGTACCACCTGGTCCACCTCGTTGCTTCCTAACTATCGTAAGAAAATTCTGATCGCCCAACTTGTCAAAAAGGTTAGCAAAACTGATTTTGCTTAGGTACATCACCTTCTAAAGCCTATATGAGTCAAAATATGGGAAAGCGTCACATTACTCATGTAGAAACTTTATATCAAACTCAAAATCAATTGGTAATGAGTGGAGAGATCCCAACATATATTAAGTGATCACCCATTTCACTCTTAGGCAATGTGGGACAATATTTCTTAACATCCCCCCTCATGTGCAGCCGCATTTGAGGTCTGTCACGTGTGGCCACTTTTTGGGTCCTATCATCGTGCAACCTTTTTGCTGGTCTGTCATCGTGGATTTGGGATTGCAATTTTTTTTTTTTTTAAATGTGGAGTGGAATAGACCCCGCTCTGATACCATGTGGAAACTTTATATCCATCTCAAAACCAATTGGCAATGAGTGCAGAGGTCCCAACATATATATTTTTTGGTTATATTTACTATATTTTTTAACTAGTTATAAGTTTACCACATTACTCGGTCATTGGTTACATTTTTCATTTTTACCATGTTTATTCAAAATTTCTCCATCTTTACTGTGGTGGTATTTATTTTGACCATAAACTTGATGTTTGGCTCATGTGTGCCATTTTTACCATATTTGTTGGTGCGAATTTAATTTTTTTTGCTTGGTTATCTATAATTTCACCACACATTAGTAACAAATTTTTGAATTTGAAATTTCTTTTGTTATCTCTCTTAATAGATGTGATTGAATATCATTAAATTAAAAAATGGTTTAATCTAACAAAATCAGGAACTTATTGAATCCCACAAAATTAGGAACTTATTGAATCCCACAAAATGAGGATATTATTGAATCCCACAAAATTAGGAAAAAAATATAATCTTGTATATATGTTGATATCATTGTAAAATGGTAGAAAATGTATTTCACAATGGAAAATGATGAAAACATAACTCCGTAAAACAAGGGGGATGAAAATCTAAATAATGTCCACAAAATAGATGATTATTTAATTACCTCATAAAAGATTAAGTGGAAAATAAAACCTTGTAATCGTTATGTTTTTACTAAAAAGTTAAACTTTTTCTGTTGTTGAACAAACAAATTGGGATGGATGGAATTTTATTTGGGGTCCCAGAACCCAGTAATTATGCTTACAGATTAAACAATAAAAATAAACACAAACCTTACGAGGTGGAATTAGAGTTTACCTCTCATCCGTAGACATTAGGGCTGTCCAGCGGATCATCCGATCCGCCAATCCGACCAATCCGAACCGATCCGAACCATCCGTGAATGTTCGGTTCGGTTCCGGATCGAGAATTTCTTATCTGACGGTTCCGGATCCGGATCAGATCGGATCCGCTCGATCCGCTCAATAATCCTTCTTTAATCTATCAAATCCACCCGATCCGACTCGATCCAATCCGATCCGTAACCGATCCGTGAATGTTCGGTTCGGTTCCGGATCTTAAAAACCATAATCCGCTCTGAGCGGATCGGATCGGATTCGTATCCGATCCGTTCGGATCCGATCCGTGGACACCCCTAGTAGACATGAACGCTGGTTGACTTGTTTATTTTAGAACTTGACAGACCCGCTTACTGTATGTAACAAACTCTGCTCGACAATAACTCATGATCTTCTACTATATTCTTTCTAATATCATTTAAAATTGGACTTAAAGTTGGTCATTCTATTCGAACACCAAATTCTGTGTGGTCTACTAGAAAATATTTTTTCCTGTTAAAAAACAAAACAAAACAAAACAAATCTCTCTGTTTCTAGTCCCCACTTGTGTCAACTGTCAAGGTTAACCTAATTTCATAATTAATGTTATCCCACGTCACCCTCGTGTGTTTGCCTTGCCTCTTTGAGTTTTCTTTGCAAAGAAAAACAAAAGCAAAGAAAAAACCTGTCGGAGTTTTCAAAGGTCCAACTCCTCGATCTATCCGTAGTTCTCTTTGAACCCTTCCGTCTCTGTAAAAATCACCCACAAAAAACCCAAGTTTTTAGAGAAAGAGAGTGTGGGAAATCCAATCCGCATAAGTGGGAGAGAGAAAGAGATGCCGACCCTTTCTTCATCCACGCATTGCCGTTCATACTGTTCTTCTTCCAATTACGGGAATCACCCAACAGCCCTTTCCCCAAAAAGATTCGTACCCAGTAAAGTTTCTCTTCAATTGAACAGGAAATCATGGTCCAATGTGGTGTGCATGCAAGATGGTTAGCTAATTTTGCCTTTTTTGTGTTTTTCTTGTTCTAAGCCTTTTTTTTTTTTTGTGTGTGTGTGTGTTTTTAATGGAGTTCATCTTTTTATGTGTTTTGTACAATGAATGGGTTGGTGGAAATTGCAATTGATTTTTCTGTTTATGTCTGTCAGTGGCTGCTGTTTTGTTGAGTCTGCTAGTTTTTGTGGGTATACTCCTATCTAGCTAGAAGAGTTACAATTTGTATGCCTTTTCCATTTTATTTTTAGGCTCCGTTTGGATAGACGCAAAATTGCGAATGAAGGAATTTGATGTTGAAATGAATGATAAGCCAATAGATGACTTGTGATTGACATGAAGGATTTCAAATCAATCCTATTACATGGTTATGTAAAAGTTATCAGGATAAAGGACCCCAAGCTCAATGTATTAGTCCATTGGTAAACAAGGAAATGTAAATTTGACCAAATCTCGCTGGTCAAAATTTTTTTTTTTTTGAGCAACTCTCAATGAATAATTATGCCAAATCCATTCATTTGAAATCTACATCTATCGAATGGTTAATTCTTATTTCTCTGGTTCTTTTGAATGCCAAGAAGCTGCAAGAGATGAATTTTTCTACTTAAATCTTTGACTAAAATTACTTAGAAGTATAAAAGTAGAACCTTTTCACTCACAACCGAGCAAAATCCAAATGCTTGGTAGCATTTAAAACTAACTAAAACAACAAGGTGAAAGTATGTGGAATCAATCATCCTTTCGTTTTTGTCAATTTTATCCAGAGGGAAATGGATGGTATGATGAACTTTGAGCTTATTTTGTTGTTAGCTATATTTTTTCTTGCTGTGCCAGGTTGTAACTTGTACATGGTGCTCGAAAGTCGAAACTATGACTTGGCTAGTTGATATGGTGTGTCGTATTTTGCTAGTGTTACTTGTATATTCGTTTGTATATATAGTTTGTTCATTGTTTTTGTTTTTAAATGGCCATCTGTTATAGGTGCACTATCCGCAATAGTAGCCCCAATCGAAAGTAAAAGTCCTTCAAAGAAAATGACAGAAGAGGTGATGTCAGTTACACCTCCTGAAGAATGTACAGAAGCTGCTGGTTTCGATGTCAATAAAGATGACTCCACTGTCTCTATCACTGTGGTTGGAGCCTCGGGAGACCTTGCGAAGAAGAAGATATTCCCTGCACTTTTTGCACTTTTTTATGAGGGTTGCCTCCCGGAGGTTTGTATGCATCTACCTACTTTGTCTCTCCTTTGTTTTCTTTCTTCTTGTAAGTTTGTGTAAGCCAACTTGGGTCAGCTTGATGATTATTTTCCTTTATATGCTATAATAGAATTTTGTACAACTCATGGACATTTTCGGTTGCAGCACTTCACCATCTTTGGTTATGCCCGGAGTAAGATGACTGATGCTGAGCTCAGAAACATGGTCAGCAGGACCCTTACTTGTCGGATTGATCAGAGGTGAAACCAACTCTATATTTTCTCCATTACTCTGTATTTGATTTTTTTATCGGTATATGAAAAAATCAAGTTGTCTGAATTTGTCTGGTATTCCACTTGTCGGATTTTCTTTACTAGATAACTAGGATTGTGGGATTTAAATGGTGTAATTTGTTTAACTTGCAAATTCGGAAAATATATGAAGTTTCATTTTTTATTCAGGGAGAACTGTAGTGAAAAGATGGACCAATTCCTCAATAGATGTTTCTATCACTCTGGTCAATACGATTCTCAGGATAATTTTGCAGAGCTTGACAAGAAACTGAAGGAACATGAGGTAAGGTTTGCATAGTAAGATGTGTACTTTTTGAGGCTTCTTTAAACTAAATATTAGTGATCTAATGGACGATACTTATAAATGTTGCTACGTTTCGAGATTGGGAAGAATTGTCTTGGACTATTAGCATGTGCATTCACCATATGTTCATATCTTACAATGGTCTATATTTTTGGCTTCAGGTGAAGTGGCATGGGATATCCACTTCACTCCTGGGGCTTAAGGGTTTGCAGGAATACCTTATGGAAAGAGAATCTTCATGTGGTTTCTACCACATTCATCAATTCATCTGTTGATCTGGGCCTGCCATTTGATTAATTTCTTTTCTTTTGGGAGGTGTGTTGAACTATGGGCAACATAGAGAAGGGTGATACGTTAATGCCTCACTTAAAATAGAACTATTTCTGAGCAGCAACAATTACAAGCTATGCTTCAAATCAATAACTGTACCCATGAGATTTGGTGGCAAAATATTTCTTCCAGTTTAAACATATGATATTTGGAGCTGGGATAGCTGGACAGCAGTTGCACTTAGATTTTTTTAGGACGTCCCTGTGTCTTTGGTTTATTGCTTGAAGATAAGGTCTTTATCATGACAGCACAAGATTCTTGTGTGGTGGTTGTCAGAAGGAAAAAACCAGCAATCAAAGTATGCCTTGGAGGAAGATTATGGGGAAGACATTACTAGTAGTAGTAAGTGGAAACTAATATGGGCCTACGCTGGAAGAGCTATTTCGAAGTAAAATATTTGTATTTTCATGCTGGCCGAAAGGCTTCAAAATATTGCTACAATTTTACCTTTACATGTGGTATAGCAAAGGTAAAGTTTCAGGAATGAAGGGCTAAGGCACTGTTTGGAGGGATGCGAGCAGTCGTATATGCTTTACTCGGTTATCTTCCATTCTATCCCTTTTAGGATAGCAACTAAGGATCTCCGTACCGCTGAAACTTGGACAACCTTTTTGCTATCGAATACCTCGGGCCATGCAAACCGGCTTGGAATTGGAAATGATTGATTAGGACAGAGGGTAAGAGAGGCTGCTGCCTGTTCGAATACCTTTTTTTAATGATCTCGCTGACAACTGATTGGTTTAAGCAATCACTTAGTGGAAAAGAAAGTGACCGAGCAATGACAACCAGGATGTGGTCTTCCTTTTCCTAGACAGGCCAAGCTGAATGGACTTGGTCCATGGGCGCTAGGTTGTTCTTTATTCTCTGGAATTCCTGTGGTTGTTAGGTTTAATGAAGAATGAAGTAAGCTACTAAGCTTTTATAACAGTGCTTAAGGAGTGGTAGAAAAACTGGGCAGTTGTGATTGAGGTGCAAGGCTAAAATTTGCAAAAGAAAAAGAAATGTGAAGTCTGACGCAAAGACTAATACAGTTACTAGGGTTAGAATTGCACCCAAAAAAAAAAAATCATTCAAAAGCTTTGAAAGCTTTTTGAAACCTGTTCACTTAAGCGTTACAGATAGTTTTATTCACTTTAGAGATCTCCGACACCAAACAAAACTTGTAGCATAACTAGGAAATTATAACTTTTGACCTTTGAAACCTAAGTAAATACAGACAAGAAGTAATTTGGTTTGACTATAGATTGTGCTATGGGTAATGCCTATATATTTTTTGCTTCCATGAGTTCTTTTTCTTGATTTTACATGGATTGCTTTAATATTGGCATTCAAGAATCTTGTGGAAAAGTTGCTGAATAAAACAATCTCTTGGAAATAAAAAAATGCACTTTTGCGTTTTTGACAGCTTTAGAGCATTCAAGTTGTTCTATTACATATCTAAAACAACAAGAAGAATAATAATATACAAATAGGAAGTGCTGTAATTTGTCTTGTCTTGAACTATATTTGAAGGTAGAATAATAAGAGGCAAATAGGAAGTGCCATAATTTGTTTTGTCTTGAACTGTATTTGAAGACAGAGAGTAACACAATTGGAAACATTTACCCTTTTTGTGTGTTTTTTGGAAACCTTCTTCAGGTGTGGTTTAACTTAGCTGGTTGGAATTGTAACCTGTTGGTTGTTTATCAAAATGGTTGTTGTGCCTTTTTAAAGGTCAAGACTCAAGACAGCCTAACGGGGAAAATTTCTTGATTTACTTGTCTATCAACTTGTAAATGATCAATTTTTTCTACAAATGATTCTTATTTTCATGTAGATTGATTGCAATGTACTTCTGTGCAGGGTGGGAGGGTTTCTAATCGCCTTTTTTATTTATCAATCCCACCGAATATATTTGTAGATGCTGTAAAATGCGCAAGCCTCTCATCTTCGTCGACTAATGGCTGGACGAGGGTCATTGTAGAGAAACCCTTTGGTCGTGATTCTGAATCCTCAGCTGCTTTGACAAAATCTCTCAAGCAGTACCTAGGGGAGGATCAAATTTTCAGGCAAGTCTTTTAGCTGGCATTGGTTCTTATGAGGAAGCATTTGGCTAAAATGCAATCTCGTGAATTTTTTTTCAACAGGATAGACCACTATTTGGGGAAGGAGCTGGTGGAGAATTTATCTGTGCTTCGGTTTTCCAACCTCATTTTTGAACCCTTATGGAACAGACAGTACATTAGGAGTGTACAGTTGATATTCTCTGAAGATTTTGGCACTGAAGGGCGAGGAGGGTATATTTCTTTCTCATATAGGTGTTTAATCAGCACAAACTGTTCTAAAACTTAATTTTCTTTTCTTTTGTTGTTTGTTTCAGATATTTTGACAACTACGGGATAATAAGAGACATAATGCAAAATCATCTTCTTCAGATACTGGCTCTCTTTGCCATGGAAACCCCTGTTAGTTTGGATGCAGAAGACATCAGAAATGAAAAGGTTTTCATATTTTCCTTCACGAACACTTGGAAATATCTATCATGTCTTCTGTTTTTTCAGTAAAGTGGTCTGATGGGTAATAGGTGAAAGTTCTACGCTCGATGAGGCCAATACAACTTGATGATGTGGTCATAGGACAGTACAAGAGCCACACAAGAGGAGGTGTACTTTACCCAGGCTATACTGATGACAAGACCGTACCCCAAAACAGCCTCACTCCAACCTTTGCCGCAGCTGCCCTTTTCATTGATAATGCAAGATGGGATGGTGTGCCTTTTCTAATGAAAGCTGGGAAGGCTTTGCATAACAAGAGGTTTGTCAAACTATGAAAAGACCTTACATTGAGCAACTTGCACTGATATCATCTCCGTCTAATTTTTTGATATATGATTGAGTAATGTCGTTTTTTTTTTCTTCAGAGCTGAGATAAGAGTTCAATTTAGGCATGTGCCTGGTAATTTGTATAACCGGAGTTTTGGGACAGATCTTGATCAAGCAACAAATGAGTTAGTTATCCGTGTTCAACCAGATGAAGCTATCTACTTAAAGATCAATAATAAGGTCCCTGGTTTGGGTATGAGATTGGACCGCAGTAATCTTAATCTTCTCTATGCAGCAAGGTAATACCTAATTTCTGGTAGAATATAGAGGCATGCCCTTTTGGTGCATTGTTATAAAGAGTGCTTTAGGCTTGTAGCCAATGTCCAATCTGACCTTCATGCATGCTTATCACTCTTATGAGGTCCTGGTTCTTGTCATTTTTGTAGTCACTGATTGATTGCTTACTCTTCACTTGCCTTTACAACAGTTTAGCATCATTGTTTTAAGAGGGGAAACAGATATTGCTTGACATTGCGTCTATATTTTGTCTCATATCCTGTATAACTTGAGTTGTTTCTCTATTTTTTTGATAATCACCCGTACAACTTCAGTTGTATTAGTGATAAATTTGAAATCTGCGACACCTGAGCATATGTTATTAATTATCATTTTAGATGATCAAAATAGCTGTGACCTTTTAATTTTTTTGTTGCCCGTGTCATATGGTAGCACCAGCTGGTTTGAAAACCGTGCTTATTATTGTCCTTCGTAATGTTGCGGCACTAAACCGTGCTTATTATTGTCCTTCGTAATATTCGGGGATTCAAATTTGGTTTTGACATAATTTCCATTTTGGGTGAATCAAACGAATTCTGTCTGTAGCTTTTCCAATATAACAACATTCTTTTAAATCTTGGAGAGGCCAAAATTTCTAATTTCCCAGAAAAAAGAACTAATGAATGAAAATTTTAGACTTCCTAGAAAACACAGATTTGAAAAAAGAATTTTTTTTTTTTACTTGTATGACAGAAATGTGCCATGCACTAATTTAAGGTGGTTTTGAAAATCTGGAAACACTTCCCCCTATTGATGGTTTCCCTGTGTTTTTTGGTTTCTAGGTACTCAAAGGAAATTCCGGATGCATATGAGAGACTTCTTCTTGATGCGATTGAAGGGGAGAGGAGACTGTTTATTCGGAGTGATGAGCTTGACGCTGCTTGGTCACTTTTCACACCGGTACTGAAAGAACTGGAAGAGAAGAAGATTATTCCAGAGTATTATCCTTACGGAAGTCGTGGTCCTGTCGGGGCCCACTATCTTGCTGCCAGATACAAAGTCCGATGGGGCGATCTTGGTTTAGAGCAATAGCTTTGAAAAATGCTCCGGGACATGGTACCGACCGAATACACAGAGGAAATATACACCTTCACAAATTGTGAGTGGTAGTTCATTCATACCAATTTCCTGGTAGTGGTTCTTGGTTATGTCAGGTTTGTAGAAGACAAAATTAGTTTGTCATTAGAATTTGTATTTTTAGATATACGAGTTGTTACTCCCTAGTTTTTCGGAAATTTGTTTTATTAAAGAAAAAACAGCCATAAACCAGCTTGGTAACTCTTATAAGTTGGCTAAAAAGCCCAGGCCATTTGGTGATCCATCTTTTCATGTAGTACCCCTTGGCTTCCAAGAGGGATTGAAGTAAAGTCATTTTTTCATAGCACACTTTCATTTTTTTTTTTTTCCTTTCCAATTTTCACAGGACCTATTTATCTGAACTTGTAGTATGGGTGTGGTTTGTATGGAAATGTTTAGAGAGGATCATCGACAGTCCATATCTGGGTCGTCCATTTGTTGCAATCAATAGTTTGGATTTGTTAAAAAATTCTTATAGGAAAGCTAAACCATTGAATATAGCAATGTACGGTCGAGATTTGGACTGTCTCGTCTAGAGGATCCGGACACGGTTTGTATTTGTGATGGGCCAGGATGGGTCTAGCATGTCACTTTTGGGCTGATTCAGAGGAAACGGCAGCTCAGGCTTTAAAATTTGGGCTGTCCAAAACACTTTTTGGACAGTCAAGATGCGCGCTGGCTGCTATCATGTGGTACCCCAGCCAGCACCCAACTTTGTCTTCCTGGCTTGAGAAATTACCGCTGGGGCTTTGAGTATGGGGTACTATTTACAGAACACTCTCCTCTCACTGGGTACAGTTCAAGGTAATACTTGGTCCAGTTGGTTAGAATCACTTCCAAGTTCCATCATGTTTCACTACATTATCTGATCCATTCAATTGGTCAGAATCCTTTTACTTCCTGAGGAATACACTTGGAACACGAATGTCCAGATACAGATGTAATTGAAATCGCGTGTAATCCATCGAAGCAATTAGACAATCGCAAATTCAGAGGCGTTCATGCCAAATTTGAAATTCGTGTTGAAATTCATGTATTGTGTGACTGTCCCTCTCTCCCTCACGAACAACGTACGCAAACAATGGCTTGTTTCTGATTCATCCAAATCATTGCTTCATACGCCTGAAGTAAACCATGTTCATACCAATGTAAAGCTCTTTAGTTTTGTTGAATTTGTTCATACCAATGTACTGTAAAGCTCTTTAGTTTTGCTGAATTTGGTTTCCTAAGCTTATATATAGTACCGAAAAATATCAAGGCTACTCAAGCTCGATCCGATCGATTGAAGCTTGAAATTGATGTTAAATAAGAGAGTTCTGTTAACCTAAAAAAATGTCTTTAAAACGTTCTTCTAATGAAGGTGACAAAAGACTAACGAGTCGATTTTTTAACAAGAGAACCATAAGACGGGGATATTTCTGATAAACCTAAGATGCTTATTCTTCTGGTCTTCATATTGAGCCATGCTCCAAATAGAGTAGTGTCCTGAGCTGTGTTCGTAGACTTTGCTTCATGTTAAAAAGCTCGGACCACGTGCCCTAAACGTCCGAGAAATAGATTTAGGGCCTGCGCTCCAAGAAAAAGAAAAAAAAAAAAAAAAAAAAAGGCTACGCACCAGAATAACTACAACAAGCAATGAGTGATTATGTTGCTTTTTAAAAGAAATTATCAAAATTACCCACCAAAAGAAAGATTTTGTTTGGGCCAGAATCTTTGAATTCAAGTGATTTGGGTGATATGTCAACAAATTGCTTTGAAAAGGTACATATTTTGTCTCCAAGGTGGACAACATTATCTCACACAAACCCTAGCTTCCTCTACATTACATTTCACACCTACCCACATTTATATTACCTTACCCGTGAATTGGTGTCATTTTCTTTTCTCCTCAAGAAAGCAAGCTAAAAAACTAAAACAGAAGAAAGATGTTTGTTACATTTCTTGTCAAGCCAAGTCAAAATAATCCAAAGTTGCATGAATAGCTAGTAGATGACAAGGTGAGGAAAAACTTCCTTGTAAAGGCTAGGGATATAGGTGTGCATTTTATTGGTGCATGGATGAGAAATGCTATATGTTACGGATGTTTTTTAGAATGTCGTATAACAAGTTTACGTAGCCGTATCATTCACTTGTCTTAAAATTTTGTCGATGATTTTTTTTTTTTTTTTGAAATAGCATACCAATCACGAGTATTCGTGTAGTCGGAAAACACATTGGTGATCACTGGCTGATGCGGGATCTTTATGAAGGGGATTTTTCCCCCAAAAAATCAAAATTTCCGGCTGCTTTTTCCCCCAAAAAATCAAAATTTCCCAAAAAATCTTAATTTTTTTGCCATTGATTGAGCATGCTTAACAAACCTGATTAAGCATGTTCACAAACAACTTTCTTTGCAAACATCACATACAAGAAAAGTTCTGTACATGCAATGAGCAACTTCTTTTTGTTTTTGGTAATGCAGGATGTCTTGGCTAGCTTGTGCGTACCTCAGACTAATTTCTACAAGACCTCTCACAATTCTTGTCACGCTTACACGTGAGGTGACCCTAAGAATCATCAGCAAGGAGAATCGTGAGCAACTCTTTGTTTCGTTTTCTTTTAGTTACTAAAAGGACAGACAATAATTTATGAATACATAAAAAAAAAAAAAAAAATTACAATAGTCATTAAGATTGTATTTTTTCGATAGAGAATTTACATTTATCAGTTCGATCCCTTGTAATAAAGATAAAGATCCTGCCTCCGGCACAAGACAACCATTAGTGATTGACAAGTTTGTTTCGTTTGTTATTGTAGAATACAGCTGCGCTTTCTCCGTTCTCCCTCTCTCAACCAGCATTTTGTATTTAATAAATATATGCAACCAACGTTGGTTATGGAGAAGATGGGATGCCCATGTTTCTTGATTGATTGTCTGTCCATTTTGCAAAGAACATGGACACACCCTACTTGACCCATCAACCTGAATTGTGAGATGAGAGGAAACTCATCTGTCTAGGGTCCCACATATAGTCCCTAGAGTTCGTCCGATTGACTGGTGGGTTTGCTCCTTAATTTCTTATGAATCTCCTAATTACGGCATGGATGGCCTGTCTTTTATCGGACTAGAAAAATGATTAGTCAAGGTGCACATAAGCTGCCTGCCCGGAACCGGGGGTGCTGGTGTGCACATCCGAGCTGTTGATTCGGATTTCATCTTGGAAATGGACGGCTCGGATCTACAAAATACCGAGATGAAATCAGGACCGTTGAAAACAAATCCGATGGCTTGAATGCCGCACACCAGCACTCCCCTTCCTACCCGAACACCCCTAACCCTTGACCAAAAAAAAAAAAAAGGGTCCCACATATAATAACTTGAAAGTTTTAAAATAGTAGCAGCACTACTACTTATCAATTGGGATAATCCCAATTAGGGTTCTCAAAAGTCAAAATCCTTCGGCTCCAACCACCTCAATCCTGGAAACACTCAAATAAGTGTCAACCCAGAAGCTTAATAAATATTATATAGACTAGTCTCTTAAAAATATGTTCAAAAAAAGTCTTCTACATACGATTTTTCATTGAACTTTTCATTACTTTCATCATTTTTCTTTTTTTCCCCCTCCTTTTGATTTTTCCTTTTTGTGTGTGAACTTGATGACTTATTCAAAAAGGCAAGGGCTTTGCTTTCAAATAATAATGTAAGATGTAGATGTTACATAAGATCGGCTAACGTGTGCACCCATCAAGTTGGACTATTCAAATCTAGTACACCATTATTGATTTTTCTTAGTTTTCCACCGAGCAAAGAGAGTAGGAAAATTCTAGGAACTCTCCTTCCGAACACAACTGTGTTCATTAGGGACGGAATTAGGATTTTAGAAACATGGGATCAATACCTCACTAATGTGTGTATTGGATGGTAGTTAGCAAAATCTCTCCATCCCGAATTTCTTGTCCACTTGCACTATTAACGATATTTCAAAAAAATCTTTATATATATAAAGGGAAATTATAATGCCAAAACCATTTTTGTTTGTGCCAAAACTATAGTGCATAAAAGGTTTATACCTTGCACATGGTACAAGGTTTTTAAGCACTACAATTTTGGCACAAACAAAAATGGTTTGGCACAAACAAAAACGGTTTTGGCATTAGCACCACCCTATACAAATCTACAATAGTATATATATTCATTATGGATCTTATTTGATAATTCATGAGTTCTATTAAACAGAGTTTTCAAAGTTGTAAACTATATTATAGCTTGAAATATATAGGCAATTGAAAAATGACACGCATGCACGGAAATAGACAAGAAATTCGGGATGGAGGGAGTATTTAAGGAGAGAACGCTACAAATTTAGTGAAAATGCTTCACTCTTGGGGCAATTCATTACATTTTGTAGGTTCAAATTCTTAAAATTGATCAAAATTTTAATTGATATATAAACAAGTTCAAAAGCCAGAGGGTCAAGTGACCCCGCTTGACCCCTTCTCCCTCCGCCCATGGTGTCCAGAACTGCTTGTTCTATGTCGACCGCTTGTTCTATGTCGACCATCATGTATCTAATGATTCCGAACGCATTTGTGTTCAGAGTTGTGTTTTAAAGTTGTGTTTCCATCTCGAGATATTATGTATAGTAATTTTATTTTTAAGTTGGACGATCCTCCAAATGTCATCACACTAATCCAAAATCATAAAAGTGTAACCCATCTCCTAAAAGTACAGGTCGACAAAACAATTCTTAAAATGGGAGAGAACTAGTCGATTATGGCATCGATCCATGCCTCAAAAGAGAGTAGTCAACGCAGTCAACTGAGACCCAATTGGTTAATTAATTTATTGATGAAAACATTAATAAATCATAAACCAAAAAAAAAATAGCAATTGATAACCAATGGAATTGCACAAAATCGTGAGCTACTCCTAGGTTTGGCGCAAAGAAAATCTTGTGGGGCATAGCTAATAGCAGGGTTACCTCTTTCTAACCTTTTCTCTCCCACAATATAAACAATCTAGTACTGAATTGCAAATTACCACCAAATAAGGTTATACTTTGTTAAAAGCCCAACGGCATTGACATAACGGAGTTTATTACAAATATCTTTGACAAAGTCAAACTAATCATGTAATTAATTTAATTAATTAATGCAAAATGAGAAAATCACAGGACAGTTGATGTGTTTCACCCTAATCCAGACATTAGGTCTGAAGCATATTCTGTCAAAACTTCATATCTAGAATTAGTTGTCTCAAACGAGATAAAGTGCAGCTTAAGACAACAAGTACCCAGACGATCAAATGGAGTCCACTAACAATGAACGAAAAACTAAACTCCCAAAGAAGCAGATCTGACAAGCCACCACAAGTTACCCGCCAAAGACACCATGTAGGCACACGAATATCATTATGAAGCAATGTTGTCCGAGGACATCGTCGTCTTTGGAAGAATATTTCGTCTACTGACCAAAATTTTAGTTAATTTTACAAAACTTGTGTCATTTCTGAAAATAAATAAATATTTGTGAATAACTGTCGTCTTATTTGACTTCACCAATTTATAGAACTAATTAAGATCTATAATGTGATACAAAGAAATTTAAAATATTATGAACGAAATACTTAGTTTTTTTATCAAAAAAAAAAAACACCACTTTTGGTACTAGACTAAAATTTTGAAAAATAGTGGTAAGTTTGTGAAATTCAAAATTTGAATAAAAGGAAGTCATATTTCTTTGACACCACAGTCCAAAGGGCCATGAAATTCTTGGCTCTTTCACATCCTCTTTCATAAAATCAAAGAGAGGTCCCATCTTTCTTCCCTCCTCTGCCCAAAAGAGGTGCCCACCACCACCTTCATGGCAGAGAAAAGGCCAAATGAAACCAAAGAATTCCAAATTATCCCCACAAACAAAGAAGATGGCAGTAGTAAAAAGCAATTGGTGCCAAAGAGAAGCTCAACCAAAGACAGGCACAAGAAGGTGGATGGGAGAGGGAGAAGAATACGTATGCCGGCGCTTTGTGCGGCTCGGATTTTCCAGCTGACGAGGGAACTGGGTCATAAATCCGATGGAGAGACAATCCAGTGGCTTTTGAATCAGTCCGAGCCGTCGATTATCGCCGCCACGGGCACGGGGACTGTTCCGGCTTCATCACTTGCAGTTTCAGGGCACTCTGTTTCTGAACAGGGGAACTCTGTTTCCTCTGTTTTGGAAAACAGGACTCCTTGGAACATGTTGAATAATGGTAACTTGAGCAGACCATATCATACAGTAAATGGGTTCTGGCCATCTGTCCCTGGATTAGGTATTTCCCCAATAAATTCAGTGAGTGAAAACCCGAATTTGGCATCGAAATTCGGGTTTAATGGATTTGAATTTGCAAACACGAATTCGGGACCGTTCGGGCTTTCGACGATTTTGAGTGGGAATTATCATAGCCTTCCTGGTTTGGAGCTGGGACTTTCTCAAGAGGGTGATCATGTTGGGGTTATGAATAATACTCAAACATTGAACCACCAGTTTTACCAGCAGATGGGGCACGGCCGAGGCGGCGATCTGGTGAATCGGCAGCAGCATAATCATGATGAGGATGATGAATCTGAAGGATCAAAGTAGCAGAATTTAGACTAATGAACTTCCTATGAAAATTTGATTTGAGGATTTGATCTGCTACTTTGTGTGTTGCATAGTTCAATCCAAGTCTGGAGACCAGGTACTACAATTATTATAGGTACAAATTTTCAGATTTTTGACAAAAATGTTAGGAACAAAACCATCGGGACACAACCACTCACACACACGTGGGTCTCACAAACATTTATTACGCGGGATCCACGTCTGTGTGAGGGGTTGTGTCCGGGATTGCGTTCCTAGCACTGTTGGGTTTTTTTAATAGCAATTTCTGATGATGCCACTCTCCTTTTGGGTCTCTTGATTGCAGTTTGAACTGTGAAGAACCAATTGGTTTGAAGATTGCTTATTATTCTTCTAAGAATTACTCAGAATTTTAAGGTTTGTTATTTGTAGCATTGAAGGCAAATTAATAGTTGCTTATTCTACTGTACTTTTGAACAACAGGAGGATTAAGTTCCATCAATTTAGTCCATAATTGGCTTATTTTCTGGGATGATCTTCAACCGAGTTGTCAAATTTAGTGACGTCAAATTTATTTTACAAGTCTTGATGGCAATTTTGGCTGCGTTGAAAAATGACATCTCTAGAACCTCAAACTCCAATAGATGGGCCACATTTAGTTGCTTTATTAAATAATTCTCATCGGACTCGGCTACTCTGCAGTTGGACTACAAAGAATTCTGCCTTTGCGATTACATTTCACTCGTTCACCTCGACAATCAATGGTTTTAACATTAAAAAGATTCCAACGCTAAGAATAAATTCTTTTCAAAATACTTTTAGACGGTCAAGATTACACGGACTGCTCTCTCTGTTGTCCAACGTAGACCGTAGAGAAAGCATGATTCATTTCTTTCACTTTTCTAGCCTCTTATTATCTCATGTTTTTGGACAAGATTATGGCTCCCAAAAGTACAAGGAAGCATTGGCATGGTGTTTTTCCAGTGCCAAGGCATATTGATATGGAAGGAGAGGGAAGAGGTATTCCTGTAGGGCAACTCCAAGCCGTTGATTTCAATAACCAACGGCTCAAATTTCATCCGAGCCTCGGTAGATCCGAGCCGTCCATTGCCTAGATGAAATCCGAGCCATTAATTATTGAAATCAATGGCCCAGGAGCCGCCCTCCAGGGGCCCCGGGTCTGCGAGGAGAGACGTTAAAGGCTAAATGACACCTACACAATTGGCAATTCAGATGGACTTGTTTTACATGCCAGCTCCATTCATTTGGTAACTTCACATAATCAAAATTTTGCAACTTGAAACGTGCAAGTTAAAGGTTTGGATGAAAGGTGCAGCTATAAGATGTTTCAACCCAACCACAGACATGGTTGACACCAAGCAGATGACTCTGTACCATATGGCTGAGCCTCTATCGCGTCATTAAGATGAGTTTTTAGAAAACCAAACACAAGTCGACCTCGAGTAGCTCGATCAAGTCAAATCCTTGTCCAAGGGCACAGCTCATTACATGAACAAAGCAATATGCCCGTGCCAGATTGTGCTTTATTATACCCGTGCCATGTGCCCCCCCCAAAAAAACAGCCCGGCCTGGCAGCCTACCGTTCCATCCTGTGCCAGCCGGCCCAATTTACACCTCCTAGATACAAGCGACACTACACAAGTACGATAAAGTTCACAAAACCAAAACGATTTCATCCCTAATTCATAGCTGCTTATTACACCGTAAACTCAAATTTGGTTTCAGAAATGGCATATTATCACAGCATTATCCCCAAAACATATCCTTTTATCCACTGGTATAGAATTGCTTTGAAAGCATCATGGGTCGAACTTCTAAATCTCTCTAATCTCAAGAACAGATAGTAATACAAAAATGCAACGAGATACTTGGGGTTTCATTAGAGAATATAGCCTAGAAAACTAAGGGAAAGGAGATTTTGAAACTCCAACTCAGACCACTGGAAGCTCACCGCATTCACTGATGACCACCTTCTTTCTGGGACGATCGCCTCTGTCAGTCTCTTGCGACTCAATCAACTTAACAATGTCCATGCCTTCCAAAACTTGCCCAAACACAACATGCCTTTGATCCAGCCATGGTGTCTGTCATTCAACAAGCACAAACATAATACATCAAGTGTGTGTCAACCTAAGAATGAATTTTTAACTCCCAAGAAGATCGTGAAAGTGGACCTATCAGAGTTGGATGCATTTAAGCAGCATATCGAGAGTGATTTTTTTTTTGTGGTACAGGTAATGTTTGAGACTCGAGCTCGAACTTGAGTCTAGAGCAGTTGAAGTACTGATGGTGATGCATCAGCCAACCTATTGAATGATGACAATAATCGGAATATTTTAAATGGTACCTTGACGGTGCATATAAAAAATTGACTCCCGTTGGTGTTTGGGCCTGCATTTGCCATGCTAACAACTCCAGGTCCTACGTGAGCCACTGCAACAATCCAATTTTAGATTTCAGCTCGCAAATCGAATTTTCTGAACAAGATGGTGTTTCAAATCTTTTTCAATTTTCCTTGTTTTAGGAATATTAAATAGGAGAATCTATTGTGCAATGGGTATATAGTCCTACAAGCCTTTGGAATAAGAACAGAGGATTAGCTTACATTTGAAATTCTCATCTTTAAATGTGCGGCCATATATACTTTTACCGCCAGTCCCCTGCAACAAATATAAAAAGATGCAAGATCACAAAGAAGAGACGTTACTACAGATGGTTAAAGGTTGCATTTTTAGCTGCAGGCCCATGCAACGAAACAAAGGCAAAATTAATAGCCAAAATTATCAAATATCCTTACGCATGAATCCCTCCAAAAAAAATAAAAATGTTGACTGATAGTCTACCACAGATTCTCTATACAGTATCTACTCTTGATAGAAAGAAGAGAAAAAAAAAAAGCTGAAATTTTACCTTTTTGTCAAGAAACTCAGTATGGCGATGCCCAAATGATGCCACAAATTAAGAGGATACGATAAGATAGCGGAGGTAAATACCATGTCATTAGTGGTGCAAGATATCATGGTATAAACTCCCTACTCTCCCTAGTGGTTCATCATTCTGGAAGAGGCATATTCAATCTTGGTTACCACAAAATACAATCCTATAATCCAATAAATGCATGCAAGGATTGCAGATTAACCATCTTTTATTTATTTATTTATTTTTTTTTTGGCTCAGCGAAGGACAGTATTGTTAGAATACTTAGATTAACACCTTAGAGGGGGAGTTGAACTCCTGACCTCCTTTCTCCTGGCACCTAAGTACACTCCTGATATTGTTGGGCCAAAGGCCTCTCGGCGATTAACCATCTTCTTGATTGTATCATCTGCAGAACAAGATAACCCTTTATCCCAACGAGGTAAACTTTAAAATCAGGTTTCTTCGATTCTAGAACTTGTGGTCAAACTTCACTGAATCATGAACCCAAGAATCTCTCGATTCTTGGCATCTTCTTATAGTCTGAGTTTATGTAGCATGCACTCTTCCCTATACTACTCTTGCTAAAATACACAGAAAATCACAGCTTCAAACATGAGTACTGTGATTGAATTTCTACTTTGGTATCTACGACGTTGGTTTTCCAAGTAATTTTGGCATTCAAAAAGATTGTACTGATAGAAATTACAACTGCAACCTATGCTACCTCACATGCATGCTCCTAAACTACATATCCAATTTGTGATTTGAACTTCCCACACAATGCAGTAATTCATCGAATCCAAAAACTATCCAAGCAAACAATTTAATTTCCATCATCTAGCTAAATATTCATACATGTGAGTGCGAGCTGTATATGGACAGAGGAAATCCACTTGTAAACCAACAAAATCTAAGAACCGTATATAGTGAAGATACTCTCCAATAGATTCAAGTTCACAAATTCATAAACAAGCAATGCAATGGATCTTCTCGAGAACATGGCGCTACTTTATCATAAGCATGACAAGCAAAAGAGAAACACTGTAAAGTGATTGTCAATGACTCCATGGGCAGAGAATAAAAGTCACAAAAGTCTGGTGATCAGATTTATTAGATTGTAACGCGGCACCTACCACTAGTACACAACGAACGAAAGCAATACACATTCTTGTAATGGATGACTTGAAAGTCAAATTAGAGTCACAATGTCACATGACGAATTATATAAAAACTGGGAAAAGCAAGGAGCACCTACATTTCCCCTGTCGAAGTCTCCTCCTTGGATCATGAAATCCTTGATGACACGATGAAATGCTGAACCTTTGAAGCCAAAGCCCTTCTCTCCTAATCAAGATCAAATAAAATCAAAATACATTCAAAAGCAGTCATTTTAGACAACAAAGAGAAGCATGAAAAGATAAACAAATACAGTTCAAGTTTACAAAATGCAACCTGTGCAAAGAGCACGGAAGTTCTCTGCAGTTTGGGGGACATCATCTCCATATAAACCAATTACAATCCTGCCGACAAGCTGCCCCACTGGATTTCCAATGCTCACGTCAAAATAAACCCTGTTGGTCACTTTTGATTGGGGTTCAGCTACCTAGAAATGAATAAGCAGATGTTAAAGATACTATAGGATATAAATGTAGACCTCAAGTCTTCTAAAAGTTGAATATTATTCTGCAAAAGACAAAATTGTACAAGTTCTCAGAACAAAACTAACAAGAATTTCATTAAAAGAAACAACTAACCTTGAAAGACAATATCGCAATAAAAAGATACCATGGGTGCGGTTAATGACCTCGACTCAAAACACGAACCCTGGGCGATTTTCCGTCTTTGAAGTTTTAACAATCCATACTCTTACTTCATTTGGATAGAAATGGATTTCAAATTAACAACTTCAACATTTACATGAGAGATTTAGGCTGTTTAGGAATGGTTGCTTATATAGACCTAGAGTAGAACCCTCGTATAACTGTCAATTTAACGGATTTTAGGTCTCTCCTCTAAAATAATCATCTCAAATCCATCATGTAAAATCTCCCAAACTGAATGCTGAAATCCATATGCAAACTATCAGATCCAACATTTCAGCAAGTCCTCATTGAAAAAAATGCCAAATCCTCTCATCTAGACCGACTAGTGCCCACCTAGGCCCTAGGAGGTGGTCCAACGCCTAGATAAGGAAGCCGACTAATAAGAGCCTAGTCCCCGCCTAGGGCGCTAGGCGACCGACTAGTCGGCGCCTAGGCCCTAAGCGCCCCTTCTCCCCCCGACTAGCGCCTAGCGAGTTTTAGAACATAGAAAAATCCATAATCTATCCACAATCCAAAATCTAAAAAACAATTGGTTCCCATACACCGTCTTAGTGTCCTTCCAATAATTTGCCATTTCCGTAGGAAAGAAACGCAAGGCTAGGGCTGCAAAGGAGCCGAGTCAAGCTTTGATGTGTCTGAAATCGGCTCGAGCTCAGCTTGTTTATTATCGAGGTGCTTGAGCTCGGTTTGTTTACTGCACAAGTCTCTACAAACGAGCCGAATCTCTACAATCGAGCTGAGCTTTTCTAATCGAGAGCTCGACGCGTTTATTGAAAGAGCTTAAAAATCGAGTTCAGCTCTCATATCATGACGAGCCAGCCTTGAGCTGCTCTCACAAACAGCTCATTTCATTTGAAGCCCTACGCAAGACACAGACTTTACAGAAGCAAAATACTGACCTCGGCGGAGGCACGAATCGAGCTAAGAGCGCCGGCTTTCCTGCTCAACTTAGTATTGGAGGAACATTTGAGAGGGGAAAGATTCAGCGACCCAGCGAATGAGCTCGACGATACGGCCGAGGGAAAAACATACTTTCGAACATTGACGGACGTAAATGCGGGTCTCGGAAACCTCGACGGGGTCCGTGGGCCGGAGAGCGAGCCGACGTTCGACTGCGGAGAGGAATTCGCAAGATAATTAGCAAACGCAAGGAAAGAATCGAGAGAAACATGTATCGTCATCTATATATGCATATATGTATGTGCGATATGTATCGTTTTGATAAGTCATGTATAACCATATGTATGTGTATGTGTATGTGTGTGTGAGGTGTATGTATAGTTGCAGTTTGAAATTAGGGATTTTAATTACCAGAGTCGTGAATGGAACCGCCATTGATTGGAAGCGGGTGAGCTTTATGAAGCTTTCTCTCTCTCTCTTCTCTCTCTCTCTATCTAACTTTGTGGTAGTCGATTTGGACTGGGTAGCTGAGGGGAGAAGAATGACGGAGATAACGAGCGTGTCAAAGTGCATACTGCATACGGATGCTACCAGATAAAAAATAGTAGGAATATTCCGTGGGAAATGAGGCAAAAGGAGGGTCATGGAAAGGATTTGGCGTCGCCCGGACTCGAACCGGAGACCTTCAGTGTGTTAGACTGACGTGATAACCAACTACACCACGACACCAGTTACTTGCTCTCTTAATTTGATTTTTTTTAATTATTGATTAATTTATTCTAATTAACATGGTTGCGGGCTTGCATCAGTCTCTTGGCTGTTGCTTAGGCAAAATTGGGAATTACAAAAGTCTTATTAAGACCAGCGTCCGCGAGGCACGACGTACGTATTTTATGTATGTGGGTCCACATTTGGCTGGTGAGGGTTGAAAAAAAAAAAGAAAAAAGGGAGGGGTTTCTCGCTATGTCATCCAAATAACCTTGAGAAATCACTCTCCCTCTCATTCTGGTGACCTCTCTCATCTCCGGTGACCTCAAAACTCAATTTTGATCATAGATCCGGCTTTGCCTCGGAATTTTATTGTGGACATAGTTAGACCCGAAATTTTTATTTTTAAATTTGTGTTTCTAACATTACTCTTTCAAAATTACATGAATAGATTTGTACACAGAATTGAGTTCCGACCTAAAGCGGGCCGTGTGCACTCTCCGTTGTGTCAGATGTCCGGATCTGTGCAAAAAATCTGTACATGTACAAGAGCTGTGTAATCTCTGGCAGTTCTTGCATGTCGATTTTACGAGGTGAGTCAGAATTGGTTATGCGAATGACATCTACATGCAGCTTGACTGGCTAGCTGACTGCCTGAATGGGAGAAACTATCGGAAGAACAAGTTCAACTCCAAAGAACTTTTAATTACCCTGTTTTAAGTTGCCTTGGGCATTATTCTTGGTTGAATGGCAATGATGATTTCACCACGCTAGAGCTTCTACTGTATCATGGATTGTACCAAAAAATGCTCCTTCAGACACATGCCCTTTTTGCCCTGGCGTTCGGAATTCTCTCCCGTCCAAGTTTTGGACGGGACCAGACAGCCCAAATTTAGACCATACATTGGTATAAACAATGGTTAATCAATAGTCCCCGAGTAAATCCAAACCGTTGATTGCAACAATGGATGATCCATATTTATACTGTCCCATCCAGTCCAAATTTAGGACGGGAGAGGATCCAATTACTTTCGCCCATAGGCACAGAAAACTCACATCCATAGAAGTATCACAACTTTCCATGTACATGATTCTATTAGCTTTCCAATGTCTATACAACAAACAAAAAATCCTAAACGAACCATCCTATATCCCCCCCAATTCCTAAAAGACTAAACCAGGCTTTGCCATCACCACTACATCACTGCAAACTGAGGATGCAAATGGGGGATCAAAAAATCAAAGAATACCCAAAACCTGAAATGCTTTACAAAAAAAATTACATCCTGTACAGCTTTTAACAACAGGAATACTATACAAGACCACACTTGTTAATCGTCTACCCGTTGTATCTCACCCATCATGATACGATTGCTAGTCACCTTGAACCCGAGAAGGGCAGGATCAATTTGCTTCCCTTTCTTCACTTTCTTTTTCGCGCTGCGGCTTGCCTGTGATCCTTCCGATAACTCGGAAACTCCTGCTGCTGCTGCCGATTCTGGCTGTACTGGCTTCTTGGCATTACTCTTAAGCATGTCAATGAACGATGGCTCTGAGACATCAGTATCATCGCTGACAGATGAGATTCGTCGAAAATGTACATCTTTCTTGCCAGGTGTCTGAATGTCAGAACTTTGGTTCGCTGGATGTCCCCCTGCTTCCCACCTTGGCCCTACCAAATTCAAAATCAAGAAGTAATTATTTGGACCACCAGTAGGAGGAAGGTTAGAGATAACCAAATTCAAAACCAAACCAAACCAAGCTTCACTTTTTCCTCCATTTCCAAAGCAAAAATCACCTCAAACCTCAAACATTCACCACTTTCCTTAAAAAATTCAAACTCATTATTAAATTTTTCCAATGTTGGTCTTATGACTTGCTCAAAGGTCTGTTGAATATATTTCCAATGGTACAAATGTTTTGAAAATAAATGTACAAATACCCGTTTGGAGTAAAATGGGAATTAAAATATGTGAACAATGAAACTGAAAAGATCCTCCATTCGGTACTCCATATTCGGAGTGTAAAACTCCATCCTCTCTAGTCTCTAACATTAAGCTTTCACATTTGTTTCATCATCTATTAATTCTGTTGATATTTTACTAATCCTCTATTTCTATACATTCGTATACACACACACACACACACACACACACACCACAGATTTACATACCTTCTGAAGGAAGAGAAGACAGAAGATGTTTGCCACGGATGACTGTATCAGAGGCCAGCTCAGCCAATCCTTCTTGAGATGAATTTATTGAGATAGGTGGACGTTTCAACAAAAAATTATCCGACCCTTTCGATGTAAGGGATGGTCGCCTGCAAAACAACAGAAATTAAAGGTACATACGATAATCGAAGCCATTGCAAGCTTACAATTGCTCTTTTACCCATTCTCGTTCCAAGAAAGAGAATTATTTTGGATCCCAGGTATATAATACTAACTAGCCTTTTATCTAAGAACAAAAATCAAAGAACAGACGCTCATATTGTAAGAGAAGAAAATAATGGACCAATTTTATCAACTTAAAAAGTAAAATGACGCAACTTACAATTGTATTATTTGTATGATTGTTTTTTTAACTAATCCATACATCTTTCTAAGGAAAAAGGAAGGGGGAAAAGAAACAAAATGGCACTTCAAGTATACTAGCACACAGAACAAGCATTTATATCACCAATAATGACTGATGAATGGCCAAATTGTATACCGTTGACTAACTCTCTCTCCCTTCTCTACTTCCCGGCGGTGGCTGGGTTCCACCAACTCATATGATGGTCCTTGGACCATACCCAGCTAAATCTCAAAGCTACTTGGGCTTTTCATTAGAACATCACAAGCAATAGTGGGAATACAGCATAAAGAATCCTTACCTGCCCTTAGAAACCTCTTCCGCGAAAGAATCAGAAAGTGCAGCTTTGTCATTGAAGGAGGCTGTATTCCCACCTGGAATCAATTCTAGACATCATTGCTCAAATCAACAAAAATGGAAGCCTATCGGGGCAAAAAAAAAACCTTTAGGGAATTACCAGCAAAGCCAAGAGAATTATGCCTGCTAATGATATTAACGGGTGTTTCCCCATGGTCCATAGCAGTAAAGCTTTCCTGGTCAATCCTATCTTCTTGAATCTCTGAAGCTGGCCCCTTCATCATACGAACCTCACTTTTGAATCCTTGTGTTTTCCGGTCCACATCTAAGAACTCCCGTTCCATAGACTTCTTAGTTATCATGTTGGAATTTGCGAAAATCGCTTGAGAAGTTTCATCAAAACCCGAAAAAAATTGGTCTCTTTCACTTAATACTCCGGACTTGGATCTAAGAGGGGGTCTTCCACTGCTTTCCTCAGCGCTAGCCTTCTCGTCGGCCAACTGAATTGGCAATGTTCCACCTGAATTAGAGCCATAAGGTCCTAAGGCAAACGGGTGATTTATACCTGCTTGTTTAGAAGAGCTTGTTTCAGAATAGTGACCTAAAGGTGCCCTTCTGTCATAAGATGGTTCATTATTCGTATCTAACGAATCGGCAGTTTGGGGGACCGATTTTTTATGGAGCAATTCCATAAGCAAACGCTTTGAATCGTCATTGCTTGATCCAGTTGACATCCATAAATTTGGATCTTCCGAAGCCATTTTAACTTCCAAATCCCTATTCTGCAGCTCGGAATTGAGATGCAATTGTCGTTTCCGAGATTCCATCCAATCGTTTGGTAGCTGGCCATTGGTCTCAGACCAGTGGGTCTCCATTGCATCAGAGGGTGAAGCATGAAACTGATTGGAAATCGGAGGGCGGTGAGAGTGGATACCAGAGGAGAATCCACCGACTTGACCAGCAGAGTGCATTCGGGCTCTTGGTTCCGGCATATCTAAACCTTGACCATGAGCCAAGGCCTTCATAATATCTGGGCTCATTCCTGGAGCGCCACCTGACATAGACATTTGTTGCTCCAACGGCGATAAACCGGAATCATAAAGGCCTCGCTGTAAACGATTTTGTATGGAAAGATTCCGGTCAAGGTGACCCAGCTGCTCCTTAGAGGATGATCTCTGTTGTTGCTGATAAAAATCCAATGGTCCAAAGCCAGCTGAGTTAGCTCTGTGAGCAGCAGCAGGACTTCTGAGGAACTGATTGGTTTCATCAACGGGCCAGTTAGAGCCCCCATGCCTCTCTTCTTCCATTTCCACCTGCTGCCTCAACCCCATCGGCAACTGTCTTCCGTAAAGTTGTTCTTGCTGAATTATATGATTTTCCAAATTGTGCATCTGTCCTCGCTTTGAACGTGATACAAGCTCCAACAAGTCACTTTGATGCCCTTGATGTCGCGTTTGACCAAATTTCGCTTGGATAAGTTGGTCAAGGGATGGATCAGAGTGCCTTGGAGAATGAAGGGAACGCTGTTGTAGTTCATGCAAAATTTGCTGCTTCAACAAAACTTGTTCAAGGGTATTGTTTGTTCTGATAGTATCAACATGCGACTGTCCACGACCGGAATCATGCATTTGACTCTGCAACAGCAATTGCTCACGAAGCAATTGTCGAGCTTGAGACTGCTGTTGTTGCTCCTGCAACAGGAGTTGTTGTTGATGTACGTGCTGTTTTTGCTGCAGCTGGTGATGTTGCTGCTGAAGCTGCTGCCGCAGCTGTTGCTGCTGCTGCTGTAGTGCCAAAAGGTGATCCAGATGTGGCACTGTTTGATTACTGTAATGCTGACTTGGCACTTGTTCCAGCACCGATTCATTCAGCTGGGGATGAGACAACAGATTGTGCTGCTGGAGCTGTTGTTGGTACTGCTGTGACAAAAGCTTCTCTGTCGCACGAAAGCGGTTGGTTTCTTGATCCATATGTGAGACCCTATGAGCATCCATGGCTTCTTGATACAAGTTGGGGCCAGGAACTGTATTCCTCCCATAAACATCAGACCATGTCTCCACAGCATTAGTTGAATCAGCAAGTGCACCAAAAGAGCCAGCTCTTCCCATCCTAGGGTTGAAAAGCTTATCCTGAGAACTACTGTTTGATGATTCGTTGCGCCTTGCATAATTGCCTTCAAGCTCAGACCACAACAGCCCAAAAGGATGCAACTTATTGTTACTCAGACTAGGGACACCAGGTTCTGTAAACTCAACAGGAAGAGAAGGGTTGCTCATGGGATTTGCAGGAGGATCATTGATGCCCTTGGAAGTTACTCCTAACGGATTGCCACTGATTCCAGGTCTTCCTGGGAATAAAATATCTGCAAAAACAAAGACACGTTTACTTTAATACCAAATACACGCTTCTCCCCCCAAAGGATTAGTGCAATTAAGAACCACAAACAAGATAAGTAACTAACCTTCATCTTGACCAACAAAATCATGAAAGCTTTGACCCTCTTGATATGGGAGATGCAGCGGATGATCATGCTGAATTGGATTACCATCAAACCTAGGCAATTGCCAGCTGTGGTCATTTAATGCAGACAATTGAGTAATTTCAGGAACAGGGGTAGAAGCAGGTACACTAAGGCCCAGTTTCTCTTCCATAGCTCCAGGTTCTTCCGCATTAGAATTTGTGTCAATGCTGAAGGCATGTCCATCGGTCACTTTCAGATAAGGCATGACCTCACCCAACTCTCGGAAAGGTGTTCCCTCTGGAGCATCTTCCAAACGGACAGGCAGATCGGTCCCAAAAAACCCCTGCTCAAACCATGAAATGATGTCAACCCCGAGAAATGGTCCTTGGATCTCTCCTTGAGGATCCTGGTAATACAAACTCATCTCCTCTGCCGGGATACTCCCTTCGGATCGATATTCATGGTGGCCACCCTGAAAGTGCTGCTGCTGCATATTGCCACTCCAATTCTCCTCAGAAGACAGAGGGAAAAATGAAGTAGAATCATTCGGAAGCTTGGTGCTGATATCAAAAGCAACCGCAGAACCAGTATCATTGAGAGAAGGATGTTTCGTGAATGCAGAATCTTCCATTTTGTGCTTA
The DNA here is from genome assembly GCA_963854785.1 of Vaccinium vitis-idaea. Classification (NCBI taxonomy): domain Eukaryota; kingdom Viridiplantae; phylum Streptophyta; class Magnoliopsida; order Ericales; family Ericaceae; genus Vaccinium; species Vaccinium vitis-idaea. The sequence continues at coordinate 20,410,225 of OY978215.1, forward strand.
GATGCATCACGAAGGTGAGCACCATTAATGTCTTGCATACTGAAGAAATCTGTGCTACTTGAAATTGTTTGCATTAATTCATCAGCACTTGTCCCTGTAGAGGCTGCAGAAACTTTCCTTTCCCCTTCATGATCAATATCTATTTCTGCAAACAAAAATAAAATATTGTTCCACTAAGAAAATGCCAAAAATCAAAAACAAAAATCATGTGCCGCTAATGGTTGAGTAACTGAGTAGGACGGCAGGGTCTTTTACTAACCATCTTTCAATTTCATTTTGGGATCCTCTTTGTTCAAGGAGCTAGAAACACTAGCCCAATGGGTATTATTATTCGCTGCTCGTCCAAAGGCATCAACCTCATCAGATATAACTGAGGGAAGGATACCATGTTTCCCATTGGTGGGTTCCAAGTCTCCGAAATCTGGTAAGAAATAATATTTTCATAAGACACAAAAAGACAGCAAGGACAAAAATATGTATAAAACATAGTCAAGTAAGTACGTAGACCGTTGGATGTTATATTGCCATACAATAAGGTATTGCCTTTCTAAATTAATCACCTGAAATGTTGTCAGTTGATCTTCCTTTTCTAAATGGATTGTATGACACCCCACTACTGGTGATTTTGCCCTTCCCTAGGTCACCAAGGATAGCCTGAAAACATTGATGAACACATTTAACCCTTTTGCAAAAACTACAAAAGCAACAATACAAGTTAATTCATTGTAGGGGCCAATTTAATGAGCTTACAGCCTCTTCTGGGTCAGGAGTGACGAAAGCCAATGGCTCAGCAACAGTAATATGTGTTATAGGAGGTACTTCCTCCATCTGGTCAGGCATCGCAGCAAAAGATGTATCCAGCTTTTGACTGCGGTAAATGTCCAGAAGCTTCCCCCTTGGGTAGCAAAAAGTACCAGCTGAGGAGCTTGGTTTCCCAGGAACGTTTTCAGTCCTGTCAAATAGAGCAGAACCAAGCGAACCAGCAGATGGAGGTCTCACAACTGAAACGCTAGATCTTCCACGTCCTAATGCAAACCCCGCATTAGAACCCTCTGCCTTTCCTCTATCAAGTCCAAACCCAGGTGCAGCACGGTAGGAACCTGGCCCACTAGAATTTCCCTCCATCCTATGGCGTGGCCTCCACTTATCGCGAGACTCTGTGTCCCGCTCAGGAACTGCACGGGGATTGCTAACTGAAAGCGATTGACTATCGCTGTGAGTGTCTTCCTTCTCTGCGTCTGTCCTTTTTTCAATTCGGGATTCCTTATCTTTGTCTTCTGGACCCCACCTAGATGACCACTTGTTATCACGTCGTGTATCTTGTCCAGAACTTCGATTATTAACATCCTGCCACTTGTCATTAGCTAAAACTCTACTATCAGAGTTTTCTCTAACCAAGGTGTTGTCAACACGTCGATCCGTCTTCCTACGATCTCTTCTACCAAGCAAGCCAGTTTCCCTTTCTTCTTCTCGCCAACGGCGACCAGTCTCAGTCTCAGATGCAATTCTTCTCCAATCTTTTTTGTCCTCAGGGACATCTGCACGCAAACCCTCCTTTGGATTGGGATCAGCAGGATTTCCAGGAGAAAGAGAACTTGGTGCACGTGTTTCCTGTCACACATAAAACCGTAGCCAAAGCAAGACTTCTCTTATGTGACTTGATAACATAAAGAGTACATCCATAGAAGTTTAATGGAAAAGTTTAGAAAAGGAAATCTCGTAGACCCTATTTCAATGAATTTCTAAGACCATTCCCAAAGTTATAGTGTAGTTGGAACTACTGGTGACCGCGAGGAAGTGCAGAATTTATATTTTATGTTTGATCATAAAAGAAAGTGCAGATTTCCACAATAAACTTGAACTCTAACTTCCATTGAGAGAGCATATAGGACCTATAATATGCCCTTCTCTGAAGCAACCCCCCCCCCCCCAAAAAAAAAGACCTATAATATACGAATAGCTACGACCCTTGACCCTTCTTTCTTTTCAGAGTTCAAAAATACTATGATGGTTGCATTGCTAGAAGTACATCTATGGTTTAAACCCAATTATAAGCTGCATGCAGAGAAAACAGAAACGTGCGCGCACACACACACAGTCAACACACATGCCGCATAGCTAAACAAGTTGATGCTCTTTAGTAAATCAGCCCAATCTTAGAATTTGAAGAAGGCAGCTGCTATCGCCTGACCATTTTCTTTAATGTTGATAAAGAACTCACCATCTTTGTCTCACTTGGTTTAACATAAAGCCACTGGGGAGATAAAGGAATGTTGCTTTCTAATGCTGCTTGATCCGAAGTACCTGCCAATGAACATGTCCAAGTTCATGAGCACAGGAAAATGCAGAACACGATGACAGAAAGTGAAACAGATAAGGCCAAGTTGTGTTATTCACTGAAAGAAGACCAGATACTTCAAGATTGAAAAACCAGAACCCAACCTTTCGGATCATCAAGTATCCCTATGAAACCCTTTTCATCCTCATTCCCTCCTGAAGCTATCACTGTAGTGCATCAACAAAATAAGGGTAAGCGTTAATTTGTAATTCCATTCAGAACTTAATAAGAAAATAATAAATTAAGCACTAATCAGGCATTAAAAAAGCAACCTAAGTCTAAACCAAACAAAAGTGCGGAACAACACCTTAGAATTGTTACAAGTGCCATAAAATCATCACCAGAATTGTATGTGACAAGAGGAAAGAAACTATAGATACGATAGGATCAAAATAAACAAAACCTTAAAAAATATGGTTGTGAAACTGCAAATATGAAACAACAATACAGTGTAGGTCTAAGCAGAGGAGTATTGTCCATACAGATGCCTAAGATAGAATTCATCAGACGACAAACGCCCATGCAACCACTCAAGTACAATTACCTCTTCTTGAGAACCAACCAATAAAATTTCAGGGAAACAAAATCCTTATAGGGTTAATAAAAAGAATTCCTGAAGACCAAATTTTCCATGAATAAAAAAATCAGTGTGCGAGAAAGTTAGAATTGAAAACTAGATGGAGTACAGGGTAATAATGTGTTAGCAATCTAAATTTTTTATAGCCCATCAAGTAATAAGCTAACTTAAAGAGAAAACATTGTCAAACATCCTCACAGGTCAGGAATCTCCAAAAGTATGAAACTGTAATCCTGTATACATATCAATTATCAAGTGAGAATCCGCAATAAAAGAAAAATGACTGTCAATGATCAAGCAACCTGAACTAATTTTAGCTCAAAGCCTTACATTGAGACATCCAGAGTACATGCTGGGTTACAAATGTCACAGGCATTTCAGAAATAATCAACACTATCATCACCAATAGAAATCATAGCATTGGACAAGTGCCACTAATTTGTATACACGCCCATGAAGCTTTAATTATGAGAGTTTGTAATTATGTTCTGAGATTCTACCAAAGTCACGAAGATTGACAGCGATCAACATAAGGGGGTGCGGTGGTGCCCTGCATAACTGTAAATATTACCACTACTTATACTATTGCTTCACCTTAATTTGCAGAAGTTCCATGAGATTGGCCCCTGCAAGTCCCTCGGGCAGAAAAAAAACCCCTAAAATTCCTATCTGTGAAAAAGTCCATAAAATTTTCAAGCTATCAACCATTTCTTGGTCACGCAAATAAAATCAAACAGCGGCAGCATATATGTTCACAATCTCGTCTCTCTCCAAAACTAGCAAGTATTAATATATACTTGTGGAATGTATTTTTCTTTTTATATATTGATACACATGTATGTCTTAATATGTAAGGATGAGAATCTATTATCAACGCAGAAATAAATGTGGTTCAGCCTTTCAAGCCCCTGCTAATTACCTTGTGGAATGTATTTTTCTTTTTATATATTGATACACATGTATGTCTTAATATGTAAGGATGAGAATCTATTATCAACGCAGAAATAAATGTGGTTCAGCCTTTCAAGCCCCTGCTAATTACAAACCTTGTGTCCGACACTAAATATTGAGGTTCGAAAAATTAATAAGTTAGTATCAAAAATTGCCATGGTATTAGTTAGCCTACGAATCATTGTGATATAGTTAAATGGCATGCACCTTTTGGAGATGATACCCTAGACCCCTAAATGATCAAACAAATGACAGTATTCCTTCCTTTTTTTCTCCGACTTTCACCCTACGGAAACAAAATATATACACTATACAGTAGAGTTGAGTCAGTTGACAACAAAAGAAAATCGACAAACAACTAATCATCAGTAAACTATGGAACTGGGGGGTTTTTGCTTGTGGGGCCAGTCCATACGAGGCTTTCCCCCGCTTTAATCTGACTCCCTGCTAATAGAGAGTAAGATTAGCTCCCAATTAGACTAGGTGTGTGTGAGCAAATCACCAGACAAGCAACTAATCATTAATAACTATGGGACTTAAGGGTCTGCTCCCTCCTAAGGTCTCAAGTTCGAAACCTCCCGCTTGCTATCAACACTTATAGGGCCTGTCCCTGTGGAGGTTTGCCTCAGCTATAATCAGACTCCCAGTCCCAGCTAGTAGATGGTAAGATTGGGTCCCCAGGATGAGTCGAGCTGCGTGTAAGCCCGGACACCCTGATTTCTCAAAAAATAAGTAATGAACTTTGAATACCAGAAAAAACAAGGCAACTGATCTGAAACACCGAAAGATACAATTCAAAATGAATGCTGCAACGCACTAAGATTCCATCTTATGAAAACTTAATCTATATCAAAATTTCAAATACATTGAGATCAGTAATCCCAATCGGAGCGTCAACAACATAACGATCAAATCAATAGAACCAAAAAAACTCAAACCTAATTAATTTAAATTGGGGAAAGAGAGTAAGGGAGTACCGTTTGGAGTTGAAGAAAGATCGGATGGCTGGGATGAGAGGAGATCGTCGGGAAGATCAAGCTTGCGTTGAGCCATCGGATTGAGGATAAGTCGAGAAATTCTGTGAGAAGATCGAGAGGAGAGAGAGTGATTGGGGATCCACAGAGAGAGAGTGAGATTGTGGAGATGGTGAATGAGATTCGGGATTTTAGAGATTGTTAGGGTTTCGAAAGGTTTGTAACAGGGCACTTGCAGAGAGAGAGAGAGAGAGAGAGAGAGAGAGAGAGAGACCGGCAGACAGAGAGAGAGAGAGAGAGAGAGAGAGGAAACGGGTGAGGGTTTGGGTGACTCAGAACACAGACAAATTTACCAAATCCGAAAGGTTTTAAATTCACCTTGTAAAGGGGAAAAAGGAAAAATTACGAAAAAGACACTGGTGAAAAGGTTTTAGGGCTTTTTGTGGGCGGGTCCTATAAACAAGTCTTATAGCTTGTAAGGTCCGGAACAAATAATGCGCATAGTTCACTAGGTCCTGGACATAAGTTTTACACTTTTTTTTCCGAAATTACTCCCATTTTGAAAATTAGAATGTACATTTTGAAAATTAGAATGTACATTTTGAGTGTTAAAATGTACATTCTAAATTCTAAATATACGGTCTAAATTCTAAAATGTACAGTCTAAATTCTAAAATGTACATTCTAAATTTAGGGTACCCTAAACTGTAGGGTACCCTAAATTCTAAATATACAGTCTAAATTCTAAAATGTACATTCTAAATTTAGGGTACCCTAAACTGTAGGGTACCCTAAATTCTAAATATACAGTCTAAATTCTAAAATGTACGGTCTAAATTCTAAAATGTACATTCTAAATTTAGGGTACCCTAAATTGTAGGGTACCCTAAATTCTAAATATACAGTCTAAATTCTAAAATGTACGGTCTAAATTCTAAAATGTACATTCTAAATTTAGGGTACCCTAAACTGTAGGGTACCCTATAAAAGGGCTTAAAATCCTAGGGTATCCTATGAAAGTGTCTAAACTGTTAGTAAAAACAAAGAGTAACGACGAGGAGGATGGGCAAAAAAGTAAAATCCCCAACCATATTTGTGCCCCAGGACCTCTCCAGCAATAAATTTTAGCCCAGGACCCGGTGGGCCAAAATTCCTAATAATAGGACCTGCCAATAAATTTCTTAAGGTTTTAGGACTAATTGTTTGTCAAAGCAAGAGCAATTTTTTAGTACGGAGAGGGTACCACGTGGTGCCTTACCCCTCCGCGCATCTAGACCGTCCATTTTGGCTTTGAGCGGTCCGGACTTAGAGAAAGAAAAAGGAGAGAGAAAGAGGAGGGAGAGTGAGGAGGGAGGGTGTTTTAATCTCAACGGTCCAATACACTTTTGGATGGCCTAGATGAATCGTTTGGGTACCACGTAGGCTCGGCCACGTGGTACTCGGTAGGTATCCAAAAAAATTTGTCAAGACAATAAGAAGTTTTTGGAAGCTCACTACACCCCTGTAGTGAGCAATCACAGTCGTCCGTTCGATAATCAATAGTCCGGATTATTTTACACAAAATATAAGTTTCTTACATATAGGATAATTGCATTTACTCGGGACTATTGATTATCGAATGGACGGCCGTAATTACTATTATTATTTTTGTGCGGACAATGGTCCTGGATCCTACACTGATGACAAAATTAGATTTTTTGTTTTAACATACATGACTAGGTATTTGAAACAATTAAATTAAGGGTTTTCTTCTTCTTCTTGATAATGAGTAAAATTATACGCGTTGATGTAAACCTTATTTACTAAACTTGCAGAGATAGCCAAATTAAACATTTACTAGATCAATAGTGACAAACAATCTTTCACCGCAACTCAAGGACGATTAAAAAAAAAAAAAAGTCAAAGGCAAAAAAACTTACAAACTACCTAGACAAACAAATGTCCAAAACAAACGTGATTTAGAACCGATTTAGAAATTTTATGAATAAAGTTCTATAAGAACAGGCCCCAAAAAGGATGAAATAAACTCACACCTTTTTAACTCATAAAATTAGGGATGGCAATCTCAACCGAACCGTTGGGTACTCGAACCATAACCGGTTTTTCCCACCGAACCATAACCGAAATATTCCCCGTGGGTGTGGGTATGGTATGGGATGTGAGATAACCGAACGGGTTCGGTTTGGTTCTGGTTTGAGCTGATAACCGAACCGTTCCCCGAACCGAACCGGATGTGTAATTACAAAATTACCCTTCATATGTAGAAGTTTAGCCTGTTTGTAGCTTCAATGCATTGAATTTCTACTTAGATGTATATGAGTTTTACATTTAAAATATCTAGATGCATATCTGCATACCTTTTAAATTGATGGATCTTTGGCTTTTCCAGTTAACTGATTTTCATATTTGAATTTCATTCATAATTATTTTGTTTTCTAATTTAACGGGGAATACCCGAACTGAACCGATCCCCGATTGGTTCTATTATGGTTTCAATTTTCCCTACTTGTTTGGGTTTCGTTTCGGTTTTGGGTACCCATCTAGTTTCGGGTAATGGGTTCGGATATGGCAATACCCGAACCGAACTGACTCAATGCCATCCCTACATAAAATGTGTCTTAAATCATTTATTACTACAAAACTAAATTGTACTCCCTTTGTCCCAAAAAAATTATCGTCGTTTTCTTTTTTTAACTGTCCCAAAATAGAGGGCCAATTTAAAATTTTCAACGAAGGAAAGCTGGTAAATTCCATTTCTGCCCTTGCGCTTAATAATCTAAACAATGAGTCCAAAAGAAGAATCATTGGAAATTTTAAAGTTTAAAGTGCATTCTAAAATTTTGAAAAAGTTCTCTGATTACATTGGCGGCAAGATTTTCCGCTTTTCAAAAAATAATATTAATTCAAAACTTGATTAACTCCTATTTTATTAGAGTCAACTAACGAATGGTAAACTTGAAAAGTTACAAGTTTTGAGTATCATTGTGTATTGTACATAAAATGTTGAAATTTAAAAGTAGGACAAACATTTCGGGACGGAGGGAGTAATAAATTGATATATACAAGTCCCCATGTTGTTACTTTGAGTAATGACATCTCCTGCATCCTTTGCCATTGAATTTGTATGAATGCTATGTTATCCCACACACATTTGTGAGCTGAGAACTAAGTCAATTTTTAATAGAGAAATTTGATTCCCGTACTCATTTCCCTATCACTTGCACCCTTTTTTATGCTATTATTCATGTTTTCATTTACAACATAATTATCTCATGTATGAAAACGTAAACCAATAAATACATTTTGAGTGAGTTCTCCAATGGATTTTATCAAGATTTTGATAAAATCAATCCCTTAATTTTATCCATTCGTGAAAACATTTAATAAATCTGTAGATTTTTTAATGCAAAAATCTATAGATTTTATCACATGTCTTCACGAATGGATAAAATCAAAGAGTTGATTTTATCAAATGTTGATAAAATCCATTGGAAAACTTAGCTTTTCTGATAAGTTCAACTAATGAAATAAAAAATAAAATTGGATGTCACAAAGAAGATATTTGAAAATACTATAACTAGGGTATGTTCGATATCAGGGGCTTCGAATTGAGTAGTTTTCGTAACGAAAGCATGAATTCAACCAGACTATATTTGCTTTTGCGCTGGATTAGCTCATGGAAGTACCAATGACAAAAAGCAATTTTCCTTTTTACCCTTCTAAACTAGTGTGTGTGTGTGTGAGAGAGAGAGAGAGAGAGAGAGAGAGAGAGAGAGAATATTACTCCTACTTTTATGAAGTAACATGGGACATCAAGGTAAATGCACAAAAAGGAGATGGGATTCGATTAGTAATAACGTTTCCCCCGTGAGATGATTTATTCTCCCATTTTGAGAAATTGAGATGATTATTCTTCCATTTTGATAAATTGATAGTCTAATAGATTATGGTGTTATTTGAAAAACTGAAAGTTGAAAAAAATGTTGAAAACTGAATGCAGAATTTTTTTAAGCTGAAAAGTTGTTTGATAGACATATTAAGTACTGAATTAAAATAAATGATAAATTAATTTTAGTCCCATTTACTTTTACAACTGGTCGCCATGTATTTGTAGTAGTGGTAGAGTGGTGGCATGATGATGGAGTTGGGGTGGCGATGGTAGTGGTGGTGGTGGAGGAGTGTTGGTAGTGGTGGAGTGATGGTGGGAGTGGTGATGGTGGTGGCGGTGGTGGAGTGATGGTGGTGGTGGTGGTAGTGGAGGCGGTGACGACTGAAGAGTGTTTGTGGTAATGGTGGACTGGTGATCGTAGTGGCGACAACGATGGGAGTGATGATGGTGGTGGAATGGTGACATCATGGTGGTGCTGTAGTAATGGTGGTGGAGGCGGCGACAACGGTGGAAAAGTGTTTGTGGTAGTGGTGATGGTAGTGGCAACTATGATGAGAGTGATGGTGGTGGTAGTGGACGAGTAGTGGCGGTGGTAGTAGTGGAGTAGTGTTGGTGGAATCCATAGTAATAGTGGTGGGAGTGGTGGTGCTAGAGTGGTGGAGACAGTAGTGGTGGTGACGACAATGATAGTGACGGCTGTGTGGTTGGTAGCGATGGAGGAAGAGGCAGCGGGGTCCCTGAAAGTGCAGAAAATGAACTACAGGGCACAAAAAACGGCACCGTCTTGGTGTGCAAGTCAAGTGCTTTGAAAATGTGATCCCGTGGGGCTCACTTATGGGTCCCACAAAAACGATCTAAACCGTTAAATAATTTCAAAATAATTATTGAAGTGGTCTTGGGGAAACTCAGGCCCATCGAATATTTGTATGTAATTGACCTAATACATTCGATTTTCATTCAAAATTCTAGACCTTATAATTTGAATGAATCTTCAAGAAATGTTATACTCTAAATGTGCGTTTGGTAAATCATTGATCTCAACAGTCGGTGTCGTATGGCTCATTAAGAAGAGCATTTAGTAAAAAATTTATCTTGGTCGAACATCGATAGGTATCAAAATTATAGGCCTGATTTTCTCCAAGACCACTTTAATAATTATTTTAAAATTATTGGATCATTTGTGCGCGATCCGGAAGTGAGCCCCACGAGATCACATTTTCAAAGCATTTGACTTTCGCGAAGGTGGAAAGGGTTGAATGCAATAACTTATGAATTGAGTTAGAATTAAGTAACTAAAAGCAATTTATTTTTTATTAAATTTTTCTCCTACATTTTAAGAGACACTTAATCCTTTAAACAATGTAAAATGTGATTCTTGATCACTTATTACTTAATTCTCTCAGTTTTAAGTGCTAAATTGGTTATCAAACAATCCCAGCCAGCTCAATTTTAGTAAACCAACTAAAGAAACAGAAAAGCTAAGTACCCGGAAATGGATACACCAAAAATACCCAACCCACACACACTGCACATCCAGTGTGTGGAGCCCACACACAAAGATATTTTTGGTATATCCATTTCCGGATACGTATCATCCCTCATAAAGAAATGGGAGACCCACACGAATAACAATGCAATTTCCATCTTAAATGGTCAGGGGTGAAATTGGTTTTCCTGAGCTAAATTGATTTGATTTTTATTTTGAAGAAAATTAAAACCGATTCGATTCTAGTTTTGGTCAAAGGAAAAATAAATAAATTAAACAAACCCAAACATTATGATTCATGACCCCTACAACACTCGTTACTCATTACCCATGACATAAGTTCTGCCTTTTTCAAATTGGGTTTGACAGATTTTGGACATAAGAAAAGAATTATTTGTGTATTAGTTTAGAGTTTTCTCATGATACCATATGTTTCTAATCTTACTGGGCATTAATTGCTTCTATTAATAGGTTTTACTTCTATTATTTTTTGACCTGTTAGAAATTTTGTTGTAGGTCGGAAACCGAATAAACCAAACCGGATTATTTTAAACAAATTGAACGGCTCCGATGTTAGTGTGAGATCTCAAAATGGATCCCACATAATTTGGTGTAGATGTACACTAAATATGGTGCACTCATAGTAGGGCTATAACGTAATTGATGATGGTCAAGTTTATTGTGTTTTTACTATTAGACTTTTTAAATTGGGTCCTTTTATACAATACAAAGAAAAAGACAAAAAAAAAAAAATACACACACCCATTTCAGTGTACTTTTTACACATTTTACAATACCTTCACACTTTTGTTTTGGTTTGAAGAATATAGGGGAAGTCTCAACTTTTAGGTAATGGGAAACAAAATGTTTTTTTCACATAACTTTTTAGACAGAACTGACTTTTAGCAATGAGTGTTAAGACGGGAAACTTAGCCAGTTCAAATCATTGGTTCAATCAAAAGAATCACCATTTCAAGAGAAACGTTGAATTAACAAATTAGGAGAGGAAGAAACCCTTGACCATCTATTTTTCAAATAAATCAATGAAATTCAATCAAGTCCTTACCGATGTCGAGCAACTTGAATTTTTTTCATGAATGACAAACACATTGAGGCTCACAAAATGAACAATTTGAATCGTTAAATGAGACTGTAATGGATCTCATTTTGTATCACCTAAGGATCTTACTCCCATCTTAATTCATATGTCAGGATGGAAAATGTTCCACTTTAATCATAAGTCAAGTCACAAAAAATGTACAATGGGAGAAGCTCATGGGGTTGTGCTATAGTGGCAAATTGTGAACCGTTCACTAAAGAACTATTCTCTTTCATACAACTTCTCTCTTTCATGTCACACATGAACTATTTTGCTTCCTCTTATTTCACAGAATGCATACATTGCGCCGGTATTATTAATACACAGAAGTGTATGAAATTAAAGGGAATTCATTCTGCTTGGAATCTAGATGCCTGCCTTCTTCAAAAGTTGGCTAGAAGCATGCTTTGCCAATGAAATCACTTCTCCCTGCAAATTAAGAAATTGCATCAGCTTTAATCCTGTGAAAATCTTAAACTAGAGTAGAGTGCAAGAGCAACAAATTCAAAATGTCATATGCATCTTCCCACATTTCGGTAATATTAGTCTATCAGATACATCATAAGAACAAGCTGTTTGACAAAATTTCCCTCATGTAACAAGAGCGAAATATAAACAAAAGAAGCTGTTTGACAAATTAACCTGCCCACTTGAACAAAGATGTAAAACTTCATTTTATATTCCTCATGCTAGACTCGGATATTTGAATAGGACACGAAATGGCAACACTGTTACAGACTAAAAGTACTTGCCATTATAATACGTAGTACCATACTAGCATCAAGTATCCTTGTTCAGCTTCTTATGTTTATCCCTAAATGAACAAAGCTTATCGGTGGTTTCTGTTAAATCCAGCCAAAAGATCTTGTCTCTAACTTTTTATGTTACTACTTTTTATCTTCCGCATAATGCTATATTACATTTTTCTTTATTAGAGACTTTTTTAGACTTGTCATCCGATATATGCAAGTAAAACATGGTTGCAGAAAACAACGACGAAATATTATGCTTCTTGATAAATGAGCTAGTACGTTGTGCTCCTTTAAATGCGAAGGAACTGCCTCAATTGTCAACAGCATATTCATACAAGGTGCTTATGGGATGACATAAATCTGTTAACAAAAAGTGCATGTATTGAACATGTAATTGCAATATTTAGGATATATTTTTTAACTAAATCTAAGCAGAAAAGAAAAAAAGGTAATCAAACCTCATCCACACTCAATATTTTCTGATCCTTCATTATCCGACACCCATTGCACATAACTGATACCAAATAAATGCTGAGAATAGAAAATTCCAAGCACACAAATTCATTTTCTATCAAACCATATAAGTTGCATCTTCTTAATCGCCCACCAACACACCAAAACATAACTAAACAAGTAGATATATATAATCAGGCGCCGGTTTCATCTGCATTCTAATAGTTTTCCTCTCGATCTGATCCTTCCTTTCCGTCTACTGCTCCACCAGTGGGTTTACATACGTATTGCATATTATCCTGCATGGTTATCTTTGACACCACCACCACTTGACTGCCATAGAATCATGTGCGGCTTCCCCATTCGATGAACGGATATCTCCTGTTCATTGTTGGTTACATACTTGCATGTGTTGCACAAGAATGTGAAATCCCATTTGAATACGTTATCTCGTTTTCACTCGCTGCAGCGCCATCATTCGTATTCTTCAATCCCACTTCTAGCTTCACTCCAGAATCAACATCCTTTGAATATTCAGCTTCCTCCACCAATGCTTTAGAATTGTCAGCATTTTTGTTCACTGGTTAGTGGTTACCAGCACTGCTAGTGCTTCCTCCTTTGCTTTGTGACAACTCCACGCTTTCTGCTTGGCTTTGTGCTTCTTTCCTTTCAAGTGGTAATTCAGATCTTGATGACTTATGGCGGTGACCAGGCACAAAAAACAACTCCACCCATTCTAGTACTTTTTGCTAAAATTGACACAGGGCGTACCATCCAATAATTCAGTTATTGGGGCTTCCGATTTCTGCTTCATCCTAGAAACAAGAGCACAATCATCGGCCGTGCCAAACATGAATTCGAATCCGATTACTTTATCTCATTTGTCTGCTTACTGATAGGTGTCGTGGTGGACAAAACCATCAAGGGAGTTATTATTATGTACTTAAACCTAATAATTGATATTAACTAATCCTGCCCTCATTTTCTGTAGCAAATATTTTTAGTTTTTTTTTAGTAACTTGTTTTGTAGTCATTGGCGTATTATTTTGCTGCAGGCTAAGCTTTTGGACTCGAACGTTTCTAGGATGAAGTAGAAATCGGAAGCCCCAATAACTGAATTATTAATTGGATGGTACGCCCTGTGTCAATTTGAGCAAAAAGTACTAGAAATGGGTGGAGTTGTTCTCTGTGTCCGGTCACTACCACAAGTGAGCAAGATCTGAATGACCACATGAAAGGAAAGAAGCACAAAGCTAAGGAGAAAGCGTGGAGTTGTTACAAAGCCAAGGAGAAAGCACTAGCGGTGCCGCCAAACAATTCAGTTACTGGGGCTTTCGTTTTCCGCTTCATCCCAGAAACATCCGAGTCCAAAGGCTTAGCCTGCAGCAAAATAATACACCAGTGACTATGAAACAAGTTACTAAAAAAAAACATACGTAAAATTAATCGAGATAACCGTAATGTGGGGGAGTAGGAGCAGAAAGATCTAAGTATATAAAACCACTTCGATGCATGTAGTGATTCTCCCAACATAAGTTTGGAAGCAAGGCAGCATGAATAAGAAGTTACTGAAGCGTGGCTATAAAAATTCTTCGGATATCAGGCTTGCAAACAGAGCCAAAAGCCAGGTACGTATATCTGGACATGTCTGACTCCCGCACAATACACTACTATAGTATATTTGGTGCATGGTATAATCAAAGAAACACATGACGTTAACCAAATGATGTACTGACTAAATGTTTAGAATTTAAACCAAAGGAGACGGTGAGACTGCAAAGAAAAGGAGTCGAATGTGTCTCAAATAGGAATCAGCAATAGGAAAAACTCTAAGCTTCTTTTTGTCGTCATTCACCAATAAAAGGGTCCAATTTGCTTAAAAGTGTGAGACACAAGCCATACCTATATCCTACCATGAGTGGAATGTCATCTTGTACTAAACAAGTCGTGGTTAAAAGGGTCCAATGGCATTCAAGACGATGCAACACAATGTGGTAGCCCATTTTCTCCTCGTAGATCCATGAGTGTTTGATGGAAAATGAGGTTTAAACAAATTTTACTCATCTATTATGTAAGGAAAAGGAGGTTTCTGCATAAAAAGTAGCATGATTCGAAATTAAACCCAATATTGGAGAACTCCAAAATGCTCCTACATAATGAAGGTCAAATTTCAGATGATATGAAAACATTAGGTTGAAACAAAACCCAATTGTTCTAAGCAAGCATGCATACACGTGAGTGGATACAAAAACCCAAACAGTTCAGTAAACCACGATACGACAAAATTTGTACAGTGATCCCCCTCTCTTTCACTGGATGAAGAAGTGTCTGAAGTGAATAGAACATACAAAGAGTAATTTACCATTTGGCATTTGTAAACCTGCACTCTGCAGTATATTTGGGTCCCAAAATTACAGGAATTGTCTGAATTAATCAAATACTCCATATCATCTTCTTAGGCCTCGGAAACTTCAGTCATATAAACTTTTCCTACATAGTCTGGGTGGGGGAGAATGTAAGCGTGTCGGTGGGGGATGAGGCGGAAGGCGGTGGAGTTCTTGGTAGCTTCCCCTTCCAACGTCTTCCGGAGGCAGTATTGGCCACTGGGATTTTTAAGGAAATTCATAAAATCCCATAAAAAAATAAAATAAATAAACACGACAAATGCAAGAAAGGTTTGTAGTTGGTTAACATTGAGACCATTTGTCCCTTACTGAGGTTTGTTGATGGGTTCAGTTGCAATTGCAATTCCATTGGCCAATACCGCCTCCGGAAGACGTTGGAAGGGGAAGCCACCAAGAACTCCACCGCCTTCCGCCTCATCCGCCACCGACACGCTCACATTCTCCCCCACCCAGAGGTTTGTTGTTGAAGGATTCCTGGCCAATACCGCCACCGGAAGACGTTGGAAGGGGAAGCCACCAAGAACTCCACCGCCTTCCGCCTCATCCCCCACCGACACGCTCACATTCTCCCCCACCCAGAGGTTTGTCGTTGAAGGATTCCTTCCGGAGGCGGTATTGGCCAATGGGATAGCAATTGCAACTGAACCCATCAACAGACCTCAGTAAGGGACAAATGGTCTCAATCTTAACCAACTACAAACCTTTCTTGCATTTGTCGTGTTGAGCTGCACCAAGGAATCCTTCAACGACAAACCATTGCCTTCATAACCCGCTTCAATCTCCCCCTCCATCATCATTTCCCTAATGACTGTGGCTTCAAGTTATCGAATGATCCCTTCTCTGATCTTATTCTTCTCCATTTCCCTCAAAAGCATCAACTCCCTCCCTAAAATCTCACTGTTCTTAGGGAAATTTTGACAAACACCTGGCAAAAAACCCACAACCATGAATACTTAATAGTCAAGTCAATACATATAAACGGACACACAAAAGTATAATGACCAAGAAAAAGGCAAAATGGTCGTGGATTTTGATCCACAAAATCAAAACCCACAACCATGAACACTAGATAACACATAAACTTGCATACAAATACATAATGTATGAGATATAAACACGAAAAAGACGATCATTAATTGCACGATCAGAATACAAAAGAGAGAGATGGGTTTGATTGATGCAAACCTTGCAAGCTTGATGGGTGGAGGTGCTTCCATTTTCCATTGTTTTCACCTGAGATGAATATGAAAAATCTGTGGGGACTGAGTCCGAGCAGAAAAAGAATCACACTGTGAAACGGTGATTGAGATTTGTAACTTACAAAAACACCAACAGAAGTAGTTCTCTAGGAGAGTATCGAGTGTTTGGGAATGGATAGGATTTTCCAGACATGTATTTCAGAAGCAAAATTGATTTTGAAAAGAAAAAGGACCAAAAAAATGCTTTTTGATATGCACAATGAATGCATGCAAACATGGGTAAAGAGGAGGGTGTTTGTTTCGGGAAGCAGTAGAGACTTGACATTTTTTTATAAAACAAACCGTTGAAAAAGCAAAGGAAGGACTACTAGCTACGTGTACGGAACAGATTTTCATTCAGAAGTGGAGAAAATGTGGGTGAAGAGAAAGATTATTGAGTGGGGCTGGAGCACCGCCGCGTTGTGTGTCCGGGCCTCTATCTCACCGTACATTTCTGTAAGCTGATAAGAATGTGGTAGATGAGAGGCCTGAGATACCACTTGACGGTGTTCTATGAGCACTGAATAATCTCTCGTGTAAAGGGAAATCGAGTCCTTGTAGCGCCGCCATCCGCGTTGTATTGTGTAACACCCCCATTTCAGCTGTCGTCCAAAAGTGTTTTTGAATGGTCCAGATTTTAAGCACACTCTTCGAGGGAAGATGCTATTCTTTCTAGAAAAGTCTTTTTAAAATCCGGACCATTAATTCCTAAAATAGACGGCTAGGATGAACGTTACATCCTGTAGCACGGAAAGTAAAACTTTTTTTTTTTTTGGTCCATCGAAAGTAAACCTTTTTGGAACTTCTTCGATTATTCAGACAAAAATGAAAAAACTTCATGGCAAACTCTGGAATAGTAGAGAAAGTTATGCACACAATTTGAAATGTTACGTTTTCCCCCCCCTTTATTTTGTGTTAAATATTTGTTTGTGGGTGGTTATAAACGTATGATGTGAAAGTAAATGCATAAAATGGGATACAATGTGTAGCATTAATGCTACACATTGTATCCCATTTTATGCATTTAGGAGAAGAAATTCGGGGTGGGTCGGGTTTGGCTTGACCTATATTCAACCCGATTATATTCATCCCATTCACTTTTAACCCATATTCAACCCACCTATATTCAACCCATAACCCATACCAACCCACTCAAACCCAACCCACCCATCCCACCCATTTGCCACCTCTATGTAGCATCATAAGATATAGGATACAATATGTAGCATTTTCGATGGCTGGGGAAAATTGACATTTTTTGGTTGGGAGTAGATTTTCACACTCCATTTTTAGAGTGCGAATAGTAATTTGTGAATGGTGGAAATCACTATTCTTTTCGGTGTCAACACTAAATTACCCTCTTTCAATCATTAGTTATTTTCTTTGCCAAAAAATGGCTAAAGCCATTTGCGTTAGAGCAACATCAGCAGGTAAGGTAAAACCCATTTTTGGGTAAAATAGACAAGAGGAAGAAGAAAATGGAGGTGCAGCAGGCAGTGTAAATCACTGTTCACCAGCCATCTATGAACAGTGCCTAGGTAAATATACACTGACACTGTTCATCAGGTACCCAATTTTTTTATTGTTTTCTCTCTCTCTCTCTCTCTCTCTCTCTCTCTCTCTCTCTCTCTCTCTCTCTCTCTCTCTCTCCCCAAACCAGATCGACGAAGGCACCCCCATGCCAGATCAACAGCAACGAACACACAGGTTGACGAACGACGACGGGTATGGGACGGCGACGATCGACAGCGACGATTGACGAACGACGGCGACGATCGACAGCGATTTTGAAGCCATTTTGTTCGACGATCTGGGCGACGACGGCGGCCAAGGTAGAGGACGTTGACGGCGACCGAGGGCGTGTATGCGTGTAGAGGGACGGCAAAAAGGTAAAGGTAGATGACGATGAACAGTGTCGTCTGTGTGTGTGTGTGTGTATGTATATATATACATACAGGGTGGCTATATGTACTGTACACAAGGTATTGTGGCCAAATTTTTGGCTTAGCTGCTGTTTTTGCTCTTACACGAGTGCTTGTGCATAGCTAGCTTTTTGGTTCGAGTCTTTACGGAATAATTTAATTTAAGTGATCTGAGGCTCGTGATGGATTATGTTCACATCAACAATATTTTCCTTTCCTTCTTCTCTTTCGGGGGGTGGGGTGATTGGGGTATGAACCGAACCGAACCAAGAAACCATAACACCACCCCGAATCCGCCCCGATAACCGAACGGGGTGGGGAAATTTGTTCCGCGGCTGAACCAAATGGGTTCGGGTATTCCCTAAACCGAACGGGTACCCAGTCATTATGCACATATAGAGCTCCCAAAAAAAAAAAAACTTAAAAACAGAATACTAGTTCATCACCACTAGTTCAAAAAATTAAAACCAGAATGGATACTCTAGTTCATCACCACCAGTTGGTTTCATTGCCATCACCACCAAATGATCTGATCTATGGAGGAAGCAAGTCACGAAAAATCAGATCTATAGAGAGAGAGAGAGAGACTTACAGGTTGTCGGATTCAGAGGAGCTGCGGCGCTGTCGATCTATGGAGGAAGCAGAGAAATCGCTTCTCAGACTCTCGGCCTCTCTCAAAGTGTACAGATGTGATAATAAACCCTAACGCTCTGTTTGTTAAAGTGATATGTATATGAGGGGAGAAAAGGGATATAATAAGAAGGGGATATAGAGGTGGATATAGTTGGAGGGGTATTATTTTAGAAGGGGAGATAAAAAATTACTTTGTTTGTTTTTTTGTTGTAGAAGGGGGATATGGGGGGTTGGATAATGTAAAATACCATTTTTGTCCCAAATAAAAAAGTCAAAAAGTAAAAAAGTGGTGGGTCATGCATCTCTCCCTCTCTCCTGCGTTGCCCCTCTCTTTTGACGCGTGGAAGTGGTGCATGGAAGTGGTGGGCCAGCCTTGCCCCTCTCTCTCTCTCTCTCTCGCAACAGTAAAGTTGCCAACTGGCACATGGGTAATTTCGAAGGAGAGGCCGGATATAACAAAACCTGGGGGGAGGGTGCCTATATTTTATCCCTCCTTAAAGGGATATACAAATCCCAGGATATTATATCCGGGTAGCCAAAAAAAAAACAAACAGCGGATATGAAACACCCGAATTTCTATATCCGGCCTCTCTCTATATCCCCCCTTCTATCTCCCTCAAACAAACCGGGCGTAAACTGTGAATAATATACAAGGGGTAAAGTGCAATTTTAAAATATACCTAAGGGGTTTATGTTTTATGTATATATAATATAAGGGGTTCCTATGTAATTAACAAGATTCGGTTCGGTTCGCGTATAGGTTTGGTTTATAGGTAAACCCATAACCGAACCGAACCCGTTCGGTTTCCCTTCCATCAAAACCATACCCACACCCACGGGGGAAAAAGCGATTACGGTTCGGCGAAAAAAAGCGGTTACGGTTCGGTTACCCATTGGTTCTGTCAATATTGCCATCCCAACCTCCCCTTCATCATCTCTCTGCCCGATCTTCTCCCAAATTAGATCCCTTCCCTTCTCCTTTACCTCCACCTCTCCTCACCATCATCCTCCTCCTAATCCCTTCCCCCACCACGTCATCGCTCTACCACCTCCCCCATTCCACCGCCTCTCCACACCCTCCTTTCTACCGCCACTCCATTGCCCTCAGTAACTTCCCCCTGTTTTAGGCTAGATCTTGACGAGGAGATGAAGTTTATAGTGGTTTTTGGGCTCCCTCTGGCGAATAAGCTCCCATAACTAGTTGGTAGTGATGGTTGTGGTGTTCGGAGCTCAAACCCATAGTGTGACTCATCTTAACTTGGATGATTCGGTGTGACTCAACAATAGATAACTCGGGTTAACTCAGTATGATCAGTTGTTCTATTTTTTTTCATTGTTTTGTTAGTTTGTAGTGTGTGGCGAATGATTCCATATGTGCGTTATTTGAATTGAGCTGGGATTTTCCCACGTCAATTTCGACTTCTTGAATCTAGACTGGCTCAATGCCTACTACTTCAGCAAAATGTGTCTTAAGTCGGCTTTGTTTTTATGGATTTGGGGATCCCGTAGTGCGCCTCCGCACTACGGGGTTGTAGGGCGGCCAAAACTATGTCGTTTTGGGTGTGTAAAGAGAACACCACTACCCTCAAAACTACGTCATTTTAACCTAGTTTTATTTGTTGGATTTTAAAATGTGAGCATTTTTAAGTGGGTGTTTATTTTTCTTCAAAATCAAATTTGATTTTTGATTTCTTCTATACGTGAATATAAAAGTCGCTTATTTTAGATTGGGTTTTTTTTTTTTAGGAGCAGAAGTTTTTTCCCCTAAAATCTGGTTCTCAAAACAAAAAGTCTACAATTAAGCACATTTTTAAACTTCTTAATTTTTTGGCTTCCTTCGATTTTGTAAAACTAATGCCCATTCGAGATAGGAAGGGGTTACAGTGCATAAGAATAAGAGTCAAGATGTGTAAATTGCCAATTGTGTTTAAAAATTTTAAATTATGCCACTTGTTATATTTATGGGGCTTCTGACAAAAACATACATACTATTGTACTAGTGAATGTCCGTGTCTAAAGACATTTTGTAAAAGCTACTAATATTTCCACAAAATAGATTAATTTTATTAGCTAAATGTTGTCCTGTACAAAGTTAAAGTCACAAACAATTTTCTAGATTTTTAAAAGGCCCACAAAAACATAAAAATATTAATGTTAAACTTGACATAATCCCAAGAGAGAGCAAATGTTGTGATTCTAAACCTTTGTACACCAAAACTACGTAGTTTTGGCCGCCCTATAACCCCATATTGCGTAGGCGCGCTACGGGATCCCCGGATCCTGTTTTTATAGTTTTGCCATGACTTTTAGTCTCAAGTTGCGGATGCTTGATAGTAGATGAGATTGACATCTATTTAAAGCAGTTTCAAATTCCTTTTAACTCTTCAAAATATCAAATCCATAGCCTTCAAATTTCAATAACATAAAGACAAGTCTATCACACGATGATTCACACCTCGCAGTAATCCAAAATCCTTATTTTTTACAGTCAAAAATGCAACAGAGCAATTAATTTGCACAAAATAAATCATCTCTTCCCACATTTCTTCTGCTCCGGGTTCGACTCCAAACAATCCACCGTTCCACCCGCATGCCTCTTCTTCTTCTTCCTCAACCTCTCACAAACCAAAGCCCTCTCCAATTGCTCAACCCGATGAGTCAACGAGCTCAGCATCCGAGTCTGCACCTCATTCTTCTCGCACAGCTGCGTCATCAGTCTCATCATCTTCTCGTTTTCCTCCATCATCCTCTCCAAAAGCTCCGTATTATCACGCTTCCGATCGTCTCCCTCAGCCTTTATCCCATCCCTGAGCCTCCTCTCTGATAAATCTTCATCGCCAATTCCATTCGAAACATGAGAATCTGTTTCCTCACGTTCTTCCACAAATTCGCTTGTTGTTGGCAGCTGATCTTCAACAATTTCCTTCACAATACAACCTTCTTCATCTTCCTTCGCCTCAGAACTCACTCCGACTCCAGCAACATCCATTTTCCCATCGTCTTTAGTTTCACAAATCTCGTTAACCGTTTTCCCCGAAGAGTCACGGCTATTTACAACCTCTGATTCTTCTGTATCATCTGGTTCTTCTGGTGAAGGAGTTCGATTTGCGAAGCTATCTGAACCGACAAATTCTTCAGCCGACTGTTTAATTTCAGATCCATGACTAGCATTACCCACATCAATATCCATTTTCTCATGGTCTATAGTTTCGGATAACCCTTCTGCTTCATCAGGACAATGCAACTCTTCGCCTTCATCACCCGCTTTTTCCAAACCATCGCGGTTGTTCACATCATCAGCGGCTTCTTCAGAAACTGGTTCTTCAACACCGAGTGACGGCGTTCCATTTGCAGAATTGCCTGAATCAGCAAATTCAACCGATTGTTTGATTTCAGAATCTTGATTAAAAAAAGAATTCAGTATTAAAAATAAATTTACTACGTAAAAACAAGACCAAAAAAAAAATCGCGTGCAAGTGATTTTTTTTTTCCCTTTTGTTTGATTGGAAGTATAAAATTAAATTGTCGTTTGAGATGAATGGCCAATCACAAATTTTAATGCAAACTTAAAACATTCATAAACAACAATAACTGGATCTCAGAAGTTTTACCTCCACTTTCTACGTTTTGACGCTCAGCCAAATACTCAATTTCTAGGGTTAAATCGCTAATTGAAGATTTAATGCCAGATTCTTTGACAAATTCCTTAACCGACAGTTTAACTTCTGAAGCATGATTATTGTCACCATCAGTTAAATCAACACAAGAAAATTCAATGCGATGTTCTTTACCTTACCTTCAGTTTCTAGGGTTTGAAGCTCATCCAAATCTTCACTGTCGAGGGCTTGATTTCCAGCAGCAATATCATCAATTCTCTCTTGCAACGCAATCGCCTTCCTAATCACACCCTTCCTCAAATCCCTAACACCAGAATCCACACCACTAACAGAATCCAACTTGAACAGCAGAGCCATCAACGTCTCGTTCAGCCTCAACCGCTCCTTACTCTCCCTCCTAATCAACTCGACGGTGCCCTTGTCCGAAACCCGCCTCTCGATCTCTTCCACTTCGCGTCGTATTGAATTAATCTTCTTCACGTTCTTTCGAATACGGAAGCCTCTGAAAACCTTCTGGATCTTCAACGCCGATGCCGATCGGGTGGTTTCCGAGCCGACGAAGTGGACCGGGATCGAGATGACCTTGGATTTGCGCTGGACCGGTTCGACTGGTTTTACTCCTCTGAAGTTTCTGAAGAACGGAGATTCCATTTTCTCGAGCTGTTTTCTGAGAATGATACGGTGATAAATTGTACGTCGTACTTTAGGGTTTTTCTTCACTGGGGTTCGATTGTGTTTCTGGAATGCGAGAGATACGATGGTTCGTGTGGAGATATTTATAGGAGAGGGAGAAATGGATGGATTAGGGGTGGAAAGGTCCAGAAGTTTCTGAAGGAGATTTTCTTGGAGAGGAGAGAGTCTGGGACCAGATCAAAAAAAAAAAAAAAAGAGAGTCTGGGAAGGCTCTGGATAGTTGTAGACTGTTCTAAAACGATCTAGAGCAGTCTTACTATATGGTACGGACATAGATGAATGGGCAAAAATTGGAGTAAAGATTTGTACGGAATAATCCAATGCATGTGAATCTCACATGATAAATTTATACTACTAGCTTAAATATATCGGGTGGTTTGAATACACGTGTCACGATTTGCGTATGTGTCACAGGAAGAGAGCCAGAGGGAGGTCAGTAAAGGCGATCGCTCCTGTAAGAAAAAATAAAACCTCTAGTATTACATAGGGAAAAAATAATTCCTATGAACGGCTTTGATGGTGCACCCACGGCAAGGTTAGAACATAATTGATGATGGTCAAAGTTTCGTGTGTTTTAATGAACAGACTTTTTAAATTGGGTCCTTTTATACAGTACAAAGAAAAAGACAAACATACACACACACTTCACACTTCAGTGTACTTTTTACGCATTTTACAATACCTTCACAAACTTTTATGTATTTTTCATAATTTCAATACACTTTTTAAACATTAATGACAACCAAATTTTCAAAAAAAAAAAAAAAAACTGTCTTTGCTCGCTCCATGTGTGCAGGTCGGACCTCTGATGTCCGTTTGACATTGTGTTGTGCCGAAAGATAGGTGAGGCTCTTTGGGCATAGGTCAGTTGGGCTGGTCCCACATCGAGAGTTTTGATTGGTGTATATGTATAAAAGGGTTCCTTTCACCTCTTCCTAATCAGCAATTGCTTAGGTGAGTGCGTGAATAGAATTGCCCTTTTGCCCTCGTTCAAAAAAAAAAAAGACAGCCTATCAGATTGATTTTAGAATTTTTCTTTTAAATTCTGTTATTTAATGGATTTGCGTGTTGCGTCTTAAAGTTGTCTTTCTAATTTCAAAATTCGAGACTTCAACTAGTATTTAAAACTTCATTTAGGCCAAGTTTCCCGTTTGCTAAAAGTTTTTAGCATCTTAATTTTTCATTTGCTAAAAGTACCAAAGGTGTGTTTTTTTTTTAATTTTTAAATCCCTTCATTTGTTTGGTTTGAAGAATATAGGAGAGGTCTTAACTTTTAGCTAATGGGAAACTAAATGTTTTTTTTTTTTGCACATAACTTTTAACACTTTTAGACAAAAATGACTTTTAGCAATGAGTGCTAAAAAAGGAAACTTAGCCCATTCAAATCATTTGATCAATCTAAAGAATCACCATTTTCAAGAGACAATTTGAATTAACAAGTTAGAAGAGAAAGAAACCCTTGACCATCTATTTTTCAAATAAATCAATAGAATTCAAACAAGTCCTTATCGATGTCAATCAACTTGAATTTTTACATAAAAGAAGAATACATAGAGGTTCACAAACTGAACGATTTGAATCGTTAAGTGAGACTGTAATAATAGATCTCATTTTGTATCACCTGAGGATATGAGGATCTTACTCCCATCTTAAACGATATGTCAGGATGGAAAATGTTCCACTTTAATCATAAGTCACAAAATGTACAATGGGATAAGTCACAAAATGTACAATGGGAGAAGCCACTGGGGTTGTGCCATAGTGGCAAAGTGTCATCCATTCGCTAAAGAACTATTCTCTTTCATACAACTTATTCCTTTCATGTCACATGAACTAGACTTGAGGTTTCCGTAGTCACTATATCTTCGTAAGGACCTTAATTGTGGATCCTCCGAAATCTTCACTTGAGATCAAAACTGTTCAGTTTTTTACGAATGTTGAGCACATTATGGATATAAAAAATTATGATCATCAGAGATTGATAGACACACAATTGAATTGAGACAAATTTGTCTTACAGTGTATTTTCTCCAATTGATATTGACCATTCATATAAATAGTATTCGACCATATGACTATATCAATTAATTTTATGTTTTACATGAATAATCTACTCAACATTTCCGATAAATTGTACGGTCTTTCTCAGTATAGAGGAACCAGCTTCATATGAAGCTGGATCCGCTGAATCAGGAGAATCCACTTGGCAGCTAAACGTTAAAGGAAATTCATTCTGCTTGGAATCTGGATGCCTGCCTTCTTCAAAAGTTGGCTAGAAGCATGCTTTGCCAATGAAATAACTTCTCCCTGCAAATTAAGAACTTGCATCAACTTGAATCCTGTGATAATCTTACACTAGAGTAAGAGGGCAAGAGTAATTCAACGTGGCATATGCATCTTCTAGGCCTGAAATAGGTTCGGTTCGGTTGGTTCAGAGTGATTCTATCCCGGATAGATTCGGTTCGGGGTATGCCTTCTCAAAACCGATCCCAATCGATTTTATGAAGGGACCGAATTCAGTTCAGGGTGCCTCGGTTCGGTCGGGGATTTTGATTTTTTTAAAGGTTTGGCCGAAATGGGTCTACTTGGGCCCATTAAAAAATTTCCTTTTGGGCTAAAAATTTTACTTTTGGGCTAAAATAATTCTTTTGGGCTGTGCCATAAAATTTTTAACTTGACACAAAAGTCCAGTTAGCAAAACTAAGACCAAGATTCTTCATATGATTCAACTGGGCTGAGAATTGCCTCAGAAACAAAACAACACAGTAGCTCCAGTCAAGCCAAAAGATCATTTTGAAATGTGCACTAAACAGAAAACCCAAAAAAACCCTACTATTATCTCTTCAACATAGTACTTAACAAACATTAGATTCTGATCCCATTGAATTTCGAACGCACCACACATTCATGCACTGTCAAAAGACTCAACACTAATTGACCAACAATATATTTTGTGTAAAACTCAAAAGGCTCATTCCCCGGATTGAATTTCACAGAAATCACAGCTACAATAGAGAACCCACCCCCGACAAAGTTCGATTTATGTTATGCATACCAGCAGTGGTTTTGAACTAGACGGCGGTGCTGAGAAAGTCGAAGTAGACGGCAGTGATGAGGCCGGACACAGCAATCATTTCAAGATCGGAGGAAGAGTTGAATTTGAGAGGGATAGAGAGGGATATTAGGTTTCTCCTCCACCACTGGGTTCAGTGGGTTGAATTCGAGAGGGTTGGATTTATAGTGTAGATCAAAACCCCATTGAGTATGGATGGTCACGACAAAATCCCGAGGTTTATTAGGTTTAAGTATTTGGTTCAGTCTTTCTGTTCAGCCCGGCCCAATTTTGGTTCGGTTCGGTCCAAACCAATTTCCAGGAAACCAAGATTGAACCGAACAATTTTCGAAGCCAGACAACACACCTTTACCCTGACTGAAAAACGAACCAGTCGGTTGGTTTTTTTCATTTTTTCTTTCATCCCTAGCATCTTCCCACGTTTCAGTAATATCAGATACATCATAAAAACAACCTGTTTGAAAAATTTAATCCACAAGTAACAAGAGAGAAATATAAACAAAAGACGCTGTTTGAAAAATTAACTTGCCACTTGAACAAAGATGTAGAACTTCATTTTCTATTCCTCATGCTAGACTCGGATTTTCGAATAGGACACGAAATGGCAACACTGTTACAGACTAACAGTACTTGCCATTATAGCATATAGTAGCATCGAGCATCCTTGTTCAGCTTCTTATGTATATCCCTAAATGAACAAAACTTACCGGTGGTTTCTGTTAAATGCAGCAAAAGATCTTGTCCCTAACTTTTTATGTAATTTTTTAACATGATTGCAGAAAACAACAACGAAATGGTATGCTTCTTGACATATGAGCAAGTACGTTGTGCTCCTTGAAATGTGAAGGATCTGCCTTCAATTTTCAACAGCATATTCATATAAGGTTTATGGGATTTCATTAATCTGTTAACAAAAAGTGCATGCATTAAACATGCAACTGCAATATTTACGATAAATATTTTAACTAAATCCAAACGCAGAAGAAAAATAGGTAACCAAACCTCATCCACACTCAATATTTTCTGATCCTTCATTATCCAACGTCCATTGCACATAACCGAGACAATGTTTTCACTTCGCATGCAATATACGAGGCTGGAAATGCTGCATACCAGTAAAGAAAACATATTACTCAATTGGATTAATCAAATAGGAGATTGCTAAGTCCAAAGCCTGTTAGGTTGAATATCTCTCATGAGGGTGGGGCTGCCCAAGTGAGGGGGGAGGGCTGTGGATTTCGAGATCTCCCTTAACATACCATGAGACCAAAAACAGAGAGTAAATAACCCATGCAAAAATTGTGAACGCAGTACTCAAGTACAACGGGGAAATTGCAATTCACTAATTCAGCACTGCACAACATCTCATACCTGTCATGCACAGGAACCATAGGCCAAGAGAAAGGATTGACTACAACGATATCAGCCTGCCAAACAATGGAAGAAAACAACATTATCCCAATTGCCTGGAATAGCATCAAGAAGAGCTAAGAAATATAAAAATAAGAAGTGAAGTAGAGCTTCAAGCTGATAAAAAAAGAGAGAAAAAAAAAATAGAGCTTCTAGGAGTAATCCAGTATAGTGAAGGACGATAATGCAGACACAAAAACTAATTACAAGGAAATGAATTTTTTTTTTTCCATGTCCCGATCCTAGTGTTTTTCCACCTACAGTAACAACTTCAAATAAGGAGAGGGATAAAACTTGCCTTTTTCCCAATCTCAAGTGATCCTATTTCATCGTCCCATAACACTGATTTGGCACCATTTATTGTTGCCATTTCGAGAATTGTTTCAGCAGGAAGAGCTGTAGGATCAGTTGTTCCTTTTAAATAAACTTCTCGTCCTTTGTTGATCAGAGAAGCTAGGTACATCTCATCAACTGTACTGGGACAAGCACACAGAATTTGACAACCATTACAATTGGTAGAAGCACTCTGGAAACAAAGACAAGTTTGGTCAACAGTTATATTTGCTTTCATAAACTCTTTAAGTTATCTGGACTATGCCTTTCGTTTCACTTAATCAACCAATAGATACTCCCTTTTACACCTATCATAAATGTACATACACAAGAAACATGATGTTAAGGGGAATAATATTTTCAACACCAATTTGTCAGATCAATCCTACATCCATTGGTGAAGTCTCTATGTGCCTCCAACAGAATGTGTGCAGTTTGTGTCACTATAAATAAGCAAACATGGTTCTACTCAAACATATATCCAAGACAAAAACTCCACCACAAAAAGTCCACACCACCACCAACGTCACGGCCACGTAATACGTCAGAAAGATGCCTAAACAGATTACGGTCCCTCAAGTTTTGTCTTTTCAAATTTTGTTTACTTTGGTGGTGTAAGAGATGTGACTGGTCTATTAGTTTCTTTGGTTGAGATGTTGGGGACCGTAAGGGAGCTGAACCAATGAGCAGAAATTCAGTTATGCTGCACTATTTTAATTTGTTGAGCTAAGGACTTCAACCAGTCCTAGTCTAAAGTGGAAGTCTATGTGCAATCTGCTAAAAGCAATAGAATATGTTCTCTGCAAATTTATTCAGCAATGGAGAGCAGTTCAACCCAAGTTTCCTCAGAATTAACCATACCAATGCTCATTCTATTATTGGATGGTGCCCCATCAGTTCCCAAGGACACGCAAATCTCAGCACCCAGCATTTCCTTTATGGGTGCAAATCCCAGCATTCTCATCGCAGCAGCTGGACAATGGGATACTTTTACCCCAGCTTTTGACAGAAAACCAATCTGAAATGAAAAATGAGGTAATAATTTGAGTTCCTAATCGGTACCCGTAAATAAATAAAAAGACAAGGACAGTTACTACTGAACAACTATAACCGGCAGCAGCAAGTGATTCATCCTCAAAATGCCAAAAAATTACGAAATGAGACCAGAATCACCAAACCTATCTGTTTCACCACCTAGTTAAAATCTGACACAATCTAAGATGCAGTGTGTTCTTTCTTACCCAGTCTCAGGCAGAACTGACTTGTTTATATACAGCTAAGTCACAATCCAAAAGCTAGTAGTGACATAAACATTTGACAACATTCAAGATGCAGCATGTTAGGAACCATGACCAACCCAAACACAAGAATAAGGAAAGCACAGTACATGAGATAAATTACAATAATAAATGCAAAGCAAGCAAAGAAATATTAACAGTACTCCTTGCTGAAACAGAAGGCAAATACCTATTTCAACAACCACAGAAATTTTGGTTGCCAGTAAGAAATCAGCTACAGTACCCCAGATACCGAAGTATCACTCATATCCAATTAAAAAAATCAAATCAAATCAACTCATAGACAAAGGTGTATATGTAAATTTCCCTTCACGTTAGTTCCCTAAAATGCAACATAAAAAGGAACAAGGAAACCTCTTTCTTTGCATTTGGCAGGATGTCCAGTGGGATAAGCAGGGAGAATTACCTCCTTATCATCGACCCAAACACTGTGAGCTGCCAGCAAATTGTTTTGCAGGAATTCAATTTTCTCCAGGTATGTAACTGTCCCATGTTCAGCTTCTCGAGTATTCGTCACAAATTGGTTCTCGTAAGGTATCTCAGCAACATGCTAGATGTTCAAAAAGTAACAAGAGTCAGTATATCTATTTCCGGGATATGCATCCATTCTCTAGCATCATGGCATCAAATGAGAACGATACGTATGACTAGCTGTCACATCCACAATCAGAGAAAAATTAAGGACAAAGAAAAAAAGAAAACAATGGGGCCAGATTCCTATATATTGGTCGAATGTATGTCAACCAAAGAAACACCAAAAATTTGAGGAAGAAAAGAGAGTTATGAACGTAGCTTCTAAGAATATTCAATTTTTTTGAAGACCCTTGCAAATTTAAAGAAGATGGAAAATGATCTTAAAGAAAGAAGTCATAAAAATGGAAATCCAGTTATAAGCATTAACATATAAAACTACCACTATTGTCCCAATTTAGAGAGAAACTTTGCCGAGAAGGTGAACTGGCTAAAAACTCTCCTCCGCTTAGCTTCTTTTTTGGCATGGCTTTAGTGGAATAGATAGGTGATATAACCCTCCACACAGTATGAATTTTTATTGCGATTTCAGTCCAGATGAAATATCAAAATGCATAGACATAGAGCTCAGAAGGGTAGACCTGGCGCAGCGATAAAAGCTGCCCCATTGTGGCCTATAGGACACAGGTTTGGTTCTCAGAAATAGCCTCTCTGCTTCCAGGGGTAAGGCTGCATACATCAACCCTTCCCTAGACCCCTCATATGCGGGAGCTTTGTGCACTGGGTACGCCCTTATGGACATAGAGCTCAGAGTATCTTCACGTTTTGAGAAAGCTTTAGTATGTATAAAACAAGGATATGGAACTTAAATTTCTCAAAATGCTCTAATCTATATTCACAGAGAGAGTAGTATACCATGTGGATTCCAGTTTTCAGTTCTTTGGCTGTGTTTCTCGTTTCAATCAGTAAACGATCCGTCGAATTCATAATCTGCCTTATTCCAAGCCATATTCGAATGCGTCCATCTGCTGTATTATGGTGCTTCTGATGAAGCTGCTTTTGGGACTGTAATAGAGTAAATACATTCTTTTTAGTCGCAAATTGTCCGATATAGTACCTTAAGCGAGGAGAAATGAAACATACCAATTTTTTAAAGCAAGCAAGGATCTTAGTCATCAATATTCCGTTGAATGAATAAATTCAAGCACAGTATCACCATAAACGGTGTGTGGGGGGGGGGGGGGGGGGGGGGGGGGGGGGGGCCGAAGTCACACATCGCATGGTTACAACGTAATACTAAATATATAAGCATGAAGACACTCTCACTTCAATAGCTAGCTTTTGGAATTGAGTTCTTCCCAATTGAAAAACGGGTGAGTTTGTTGGGGAAAACAAATCTATTATCTCATTTTTAAGAGTTTGACACACCTTGAATTCTTTTTGAAACTATTTCTTCTGGTCTTTATTTAAGAAAAAATGTTAAGCTATCACATTATCTTAAAGTATCCCATATTTTGATGGGACTTGTACATTTAGTCTTGAGTCGCACATAAATATGTTGTCAAGAAGGATGTTGGGACACTATTTGGCGCTCAATAGCCCTAATAAAGCATGATTGGTGATTGCAAAGTAGTTTCAAAGTTCTTGTTCTCCCATTACCAATCATTCAGTCCACGCATGCTGTTGTGTCTTGATGTTGTTTATGTTAGCATTATTCTTTCAATTGAAAGGAAGAAAAAAAAAAAACCTAGAATCTAGTGTGGGCCCAGGACCACATTGGTCTTTAACTCTATCCGCCATTGGTATCAGAGCTAGGTACCAGCAATAGGTAGGACGAGTCTCTGGCCTGCACATGGCAGGTGCTACCGTGTGAGCACGCTGCACGTGAGGGAGGAATGAGGATGTGAAGCAAAGTCCCACATTGCTAGGGTACCAAAGTAATATGAAGTATATAAGTGTGAAGGCACCCTCACTTTTGGGGTTGAGTTCTACCCAAGACCATGTAACAATATACATAAGCAATGATACGAATAGGCGGAATGGCAAATATAGAATGAACATTGTTAATTGCCAATAACACAATCAAGATGCATACATGTACAGTATAACAACAAATAAGATATGGTTGACCTGAATACAATCATCTGTGGTTCTCATACCCCAAGATGCTGGTAAACCCTCACCAGCATCCATAATTGACTGAGTTAAACATGCACGCAAGCCCAGCTGCTCCACTGCCCTAGCCATTCCGGACACATGCTGTCCTCCTGCTTCAGCAAAGCACGTTACCTGATTCAACAGATTGGATAAATACAGTGTAATGGATGGGTTACTTTCAGTGCAGATAGTGGCAACACGTCATTGTTTAAATAGATGCATGCTCCAAATAAGGCCACATACATCAAAATAGGCAACCTATCTTGACAATTTTACAATCCAAATACCCATCTAGACCATTGCTTTCTTGCCATTTCAGGTGACAACTTCTTGTGAGTCTAATTGAACGGTGTAGTGGAGAGGATCACAAACCCAATAGATTGCATAAACACGCACATACACGCAAGGGAAAAAAAATCGGCAACAGAGTATTTTAATTATCCCTAGAAACAAGTGAAAGGAACAAGTGGAAACTAACACCAGAGTGTATGAGTTCAATTCCGCAGAGTAAAGTGGAGATGTAAGAATCTTCCTCAGTCATGTTAGACTCGTAAGGCCAAATGCGATCGTGTAACCAAGTGATCAAATCAACATCATCAGCTATGCCCCTAGCAAGTTGTTGTGAGGTGTGAACATGGGTATTGATGAACCCTACATAATTAACAACAACAATCGTGTTACGTACACATTAGAGAATCTCTAGCCCCTTACTCAAATATCCATAATCAAACTCAAACCTTAGTAAAGGAACCCACTTAAAACTCTCTCCAATCTCCACCCCTTGAGTTTTACTATTATTTATACCAGTAATGAAGCTTTTGGGCAAATTTACGCTTAAAATTTGAATTTGTTTAATGTTCTTCATATTAAATCGATCTTTCACCCAAACTTTTCAGTAAAACATCACAAAATTATGCTTATGCCATTACCAAAACGATTATCCAACTTAATGCTTAAGATTTGAGTTCATTTAGTGTTTGTAGTATTCACCGAAGCTTTTACTCAAACTTTTAGAGTAAAAAGTAACAAAAACCATAACTAAACGCTTACTAAAACCTGTCCAAAATGGAGAAATGTTTCAGTACCCCATCACAGCCGTCCAATTGTTTTATCAATGGTCCAGATTTTAAACAAACACTACTGGTCAAAGTATCAATTATTATCGGTATTAGTTTATTTAAAATCCAAACAGTCCAAAAGTATTTTGGACAGCTGAAATGCGCGACGAGTACCGCCACGTGGTACCCGTCTGTTGGCACTGAAAAATTTCTCATCTAAAAAATGAAGCATTTAGACAAACTTTTTGAGTGAACACTTGAATAAGGGCCGCAGATCGATCAACAGAGACGGTTGGCATACGACACTAATATGAACATACATATTCTCTCTGTCCCAATTTATTGGTCCCTTGGATAATTAGGGGAATATAATCATTACACTTGTCATACTTTTTCTTTCTTTCTTTTACCTTTCAAAACATCATCATCACACGTACTTACTCTAAAAGGAAAGGGTAAAAGTGGAATTTCATTACCTAATGACTCCTTAGTTTTGAATTGGGACAACAAAATTTAGGACAACATAAAGTGGTGCTCGGGACCAAAGATTGGGGACGGAGTGGTATCTATAAATAGAGTTCTATTGTACCACTCGAATCTTTCCTTAAATGTATAAACATATACTCCTATATATGTGATATGAAAGTACATATCTAAATAAAGTTATACTGCATCACTCGAATCTTTCCTCAAATGCAAAATAAATACTGTGTATAGTTTCACTCAACCACTCGAATCTTTCCTCGGATTAAAACCCTCTTTTCCTGTTTGATAAGCAATTTTTCTTTTGATTAGTGGATTTAGACCATTTTGTTACTTCTAAATCATAATTACCGCATAAAGTCTGAGTTGTCTAGTGATCTTCGTACAAATTGAACCTTTATCTCAAAACATTTCAGCAGAATTTGCAAAAAGAGCTTTATATCGTTTAACAGACAGCTGGTCAAAATTAACACACCCACACCCACCCACACACCCAGAGAGAGAGAGAGAGAGAGAGACCAGGGAGTAAGAATTGGCCGTGAAGGTCGACGATTTGGTGCGAAACAGCAGAGAAGTCGCGGAGTACGTCGGAGGACTGACCAATGGCTACGATTCGATCGTGGTCGACGACGATTGCTCCGTTACGGAACACACGTCGTTGAGGGTCCATGGTTACGATCACGCCGTTATGGAGTATGAGGAGCACTGGTCTGCTGCTATTCTCCTCTGCCTCCATCTCTTCAGCTCTGATCGAGTTTCAATTCGACTGTCTATCACACTTTCTTCAGAGGACGATGGTGGATTTTCCAAGTGTAAAGTTTGAATGATGAAAGGAGCCCAACAAGCAGCGCAAATGCAAAAGGTTGATGAAGCTTGTTTGAAAGATATGGCTTTGTTTGGAATATGGGGGAAGGAAAGACAAGAAAAGGTTAAAAAAAATTCCTCAGTCTCTCTTGTTTGAATCGGGGGAGGCGTTATGCGTAAGTCTTATGCGTCATGTTGTGCAGCAAAACTACGTCGTTTCCTATCGCACAATACGATGTTGGAGAGAAAATGGTTAAATAGAGTTAAAAGAATAATAAAATTTCATCTATCATTTCCTCTCAATTTTTTTTCTGAATTATTTTACCTTCTCTTCATTCGCTTTTCATAAGTTCCAAATAGAGCCTAAAAGGAAATCTAAAAATATGTTGGAGCAAGTTCCAAATAATTAAAAAATTAAGGATTATATAATAACTTTAATAAAAAAATAGTAGTATAATAAATGGAAGGCACAAAAATAGTAGTATAATAACATTAAGGTTTTCTTTTAAGCTATGGAAAGCACAAATAATAATAAATTGTATAAATATTTCTGGATCTTTCAAAAACTATTATCTGCAAAGAGTAAAAAAAAAAAAGAATAAAGGTTGCCATGGCAATAATTTATAAAATACATTTAAAAATGTAAAAACTTAAAAAAGCCATACCCATGGTATTTTCATTCCTTACCTTTACTTTTCCCTTACATTCAATTTATGTTATTGCCCATCTAAATTGGGAAACATGTGTAGGAAACAAAATTGAATAGAAATACAGTATATTTATGATATCTTCCCAAACATAATCTCAGCCATAGGATTTATTTATTTATGAACGATTGGATTATAAATTTCAAAACCATTCATCTAAATTCTCAGCCATAGGATTTTTGGGAACAAACCTAAAACCGTTGGATATATGTATAAGTTCAAAAACCGCTCTGTTTTATTGTATAGATTAGTTGGAATTTATGCCTTCAGACCTAGTAAGTTTTTTTATTTTCGGTTAAGAATAAGAGCCTGCCCCAGTGCAAGGCCCAAGCCTCGGGGCCTCAGATTTTGGGCCCAAAAAAGGGGCACCAATTAGGAATAGGTATACATATTAATTTTTCCGCAACATATATGGATATGCTCTACTTCAGGGGTGTTTTCAAAATGGTTTTATGAGATTGATAAGTGCGCAAATGTGTCCATTTACGCTCTCTAATTTATCCTAGTTACTTCCATTTATTGTACTATTTGGGGTTTGATACTTGTTTTCCTCGTTTTAGGGCTTGCGGAGCACTTATATGACACACAGAGCTAAATTGAGAATTATTTCATGCAATTGGCCAAATTCAAATCGGAAGAGCGTTTACATGTGGATGATGGTGGAGCCCAATTGGATTGAATTGGTTATAAGGCCTATTATGAAAGTGGATTTGGTTTAGGAAAGGATTTTTTTCCTAAGCTAATTGTTTATACGGCTGAGAAGGAAAAAGAAATGGGCTCCCTAAATTTCTATTGGAAGGAAAATCTTGCTGCCCATATTGAAGCTTGGCAATTAGGACTCCCTTGATTGAGAAACATTCAGTGGAGAGATTATAAAAAGGCAGCATGGTTCAAGGATGGGGGAATCTCACGCATAAGAAAGCCGAACAAGGCTGCGGCTGGAATTGGAGTTTTATTTCATGATCGGCTAATGCTTCGATTTGGGTAACGAGGATATCTCTCTGAATAATATGATTGTATGGATTTCTAGGGTTTTTTATTCAACATTAGTTGTGCAGCTTTCGATAATCCGTTGTTTTCAATGAAAGTTTCTATTGTTTTATTTTCATATCGTGTTTGTATTCATGATATCAAACACCATTGTGCAATTGTTTTTAATGTTTCAAGATAGTTTCTGAGATAAATTATACAATGTGAGATGGTTTGTGCCACCCGTTAAGTCCGATGAGACGATCCGTGCCGTGTTGAGATAGTCTATATGGAGTACGAGTCTTGAATATATTTTTGAGAATTATTGATAGGAATTGCTACCCTAATGGTGGTTTGGTTATACGTTGAATAGAATCCAAGATTTCGTCACAATTATATTACGAGGGGAGGTTGAATCGAAACCCTTGTCCCTTCTCTCACTTGTTTTCAAAACTCTTAAACGTTTTCTAGTTAACTTTAGTTTAATCATTAGTTTACTCGAATCAAATCCAAACTTCTGCTCTTTTTCAGAATTAAATTAGAAATTAATTGAAGGTACCGTAACTCAGTTTTTACTCCCCGTGAATGATCTCGAACTTAACCAGTATTCTTTGGGATATTAGTTAATTCCCTGTTTTATAAACTATATATATCTATATATTTTGTATAGAAACGACATACGAGAGATAACATCTAGTTTTTATGGAGGGGTGATAAAATCATATTTTCTTTCCAAATGATAAAATCTAATTTTGATAAACGCCACCCAATGCCTTTATTTGATAAAACCCAATTTTGCTTTTATCATCTGAGGATCCTAGATTTTATCTCATAAAATCATTTGGAAAATACCCCTTCGTCCAATCATAAGGTGAATGTATTCTACCCTTTGCGTTTGAGTTTGAATCTTGTCCAAGCTCTTTGTTTTTAAGTGTATTAAGTGTTTATTTGTAAAAAATATTTTAGTGTAGAATTTTGGAGCTACCATGTATTGAACATGTGTCAAATACAAACAAGGGAGACCTTTATGCCACTGGAACCAGAGCATGTTTACTGTTCAATATGAACTATAATAATTATATAGGCAAATTACTCCACGATTGTTGTTTAATTGTAAAATTACATCGGGCACCACTTTACGAATGGGCCTAGAACACCCAAATACCTTGGGCTGGCCCTGATTCTGTTATTCTAAAAATATTTTCTTTCATACATTGGATATAATTCATGAAATGAAAATGCAAGTCGTAAATTACATTGAATATGATTTATATAGGTTAATGTGATTTACTATTGGGAGATACAGATCAATAATGCTTGTAATTTAAATTATTTACAGTTGCTCTTAGAAGTAGACTATCTATTGAGTCAACTGCAACATGATTAGTTTCCACTAAAAAAAATGATCTATCTCAATCATTGAAGTGAAAGACTTCAAGTTTTATATGTTGGTGTAATGGGTATGCACTAGTAGGGATGACAATTGGTCCCTCCCATACCCCGTCCTGATTAGGGTTGGTTTTCATCAAAACTTTTGGTAGCAGGGATTGAGGGTTCAGAGAAAATTTTAAAAAACCCGATTGGGGTCAGGGTGGGTTAGGGTTTATGTTACCACTCCCCAAACCCGCCCCCAAATATTTTTACATACATTATAGATTTACTATGACAGTCCATGATCCACTTGGATGCAACTGAGTTCTGTGGTATAAGAGAATAGATCATACCCTAACTTGCACTAGACCTTTAAAGTTGTGCGAGGGTCAAAGCTCATTGGAACTTCGCAGTTAATCGTGCTCACCCTAGGAGCAATATTGGGATGGGTGACCTTACTGGGACGTCTTTGGAGCTTGGGCGACCAAAGTGGACAATATTGTGCAAGGCGGGGGCAGGTCTTTACAGTTGGTATTAGAGCACAACCCCGGATTGCAGGGTAGGAGCTACCTTTAGAATTTGCATGAGCCACCTCTTGAATCCCAGAGTTGGAACAAAGTGTTATGCAGTACTAAGTATAATAAACATCTCGGTGGAAGGTTGCTAGCCAATATGTAGTAAGGACATTGCATCACAAGGTGGGGAGAATGTGACAACCCATGACCCACTTGGATGCAATGGGGTTTTGTGGTATAAGATCATGTCCTAACTTGTACAACGCCTTTTAAAACTGTGTAGGCGTCAAAACTCATTAGAACTTCGCAGTTAAGCATGCTCGCCTTGGGAGCAACCCTGGGATGGGTGACCTTATTGGTAAGTCCTTGGAGCTTGGGCGGCCAAAGTGGACAATATGGTGCAAGGCGGGGGTGGATTGTTACATTTACGCTAATAGTTTTTACCATTAAAATAATAAATATATATTTACTCTCTATAGTTTTATCATTATACTAAAAAATCATCATTGTACAAAAATACTACCTTATATACAAATATTTCTTTTCCTTTAAATTAAAATACAACTATTTCTTTATATTTTGCTTTCAGTTTAAACAATTTTTTCTCATTTTTTTCACCCATAAATTAGCCGGTCGGGTTCGGGCAAAACCCACCCCGCTCCACCCCGTTGCGATTCCTATGTGCTAAAGGACCATCATAAGAATCACACTATTCAAACGATTGTCATATTAAGCGTGGTTCTTATAATGCTGTAAACCCTTAATCCTAAGAAAGTTAATGAATTCAAGTTTCTATCCTATGTCACTTTGAGTCACCAATTGAATTATTGACCAAATAGCTAGGATTGGGATAGAAGTCTTTGCATACTCTATCACTAGCATGAACCCGTGCTATGCACGGAGACATGAAATAAAATGATGTATTTTTCATTTTTTTGATTAGCTAAAAAATTGTACTTTCAACCACAAAGTGTATTAAAATATTGGATCACTTAGATTAGATCAAAAGAGTACTCAAAAGAGTACAACAATTCTATTTCCTATCTGGTTCTCTTGACTCTAATTTCTTATGGCGATTGATTCTACTATATAATCACAATAGCATGAACCCATGCTATGCACAGAGACATGAAATAAAATGATGTTTTTTCCGGTTTTTTGATTAGCTAAAAAATTATACTTTCAACCACAAAGTGAATTAAAATATTAGATCACTTAGATTAGATCAAAAGAGTATTCCAATTCTATTTCTTATTTGGTCCTCTTGACACTCTAATTTCCCATGCTGATTGATTCTGCTATAAAATCATAATCTAGCGATGAACCCGTGCTACGCACGGATAAGAGCAACAAATCAATTTTTCAATTCATAAAATAAAACAGATCAATTTTTCAAACATAAAATTCAAAATATAACATCAAAAATTCATCTCACAAATTATTAAAAATTGAGATTACATTTATTTGCTCCTTTGACATGCTTCATCCACAAATACAACTATCGTAATGTCCTCGAAGAAATTCTCCCTGCACTTACCAAACATTGTACAACAAAAATGACAAAGATACAAATCAAAAAGGCTAAAACAGATGATTGTTGATGAGAAAAAACTCTTTTGAGTTTTCCAAGATTGAACAACTTTAATTAGCAATAACGCATGAATGAGAGCCACATTCTTCAATTGATTCACCAAAAGAAACAGGACTTCCTTTTTCGCCAAAAAGATAAAAGGAAAACAAAAGAGGGAAAGGATCAATGACATTATGGATTAAAAAATAGATTCCATACTGTAAATCTCGTCTCTAGTTTTTGAACCTTATATCTTTGAAAAGATAAAAAGAAAAAAAAAAAAAAAAGAAGAAGGAAAGGATCAATGACATTATGGAATAGAAAATAGATTCCATACTGTAAATCTCGTCTCTAGTTGACTCTCCACAAATGCTTACACACAGCTCATAGCCATCAAATAAGTAGTATTTTCTCAACTATTAAAAAAAGGATTGAAGCAAACTATGAATATATATGCCCATAATAATATAATGAGAGGGATCTTTTCAAAACGCATCCTACGGTGGCAAATTAACCAAATAAAAAAGCGAAAGGGAAAAAAAAAAGATAAAAGGGAAAAATGTAGAAGCTTAGCCTTTAGAACAGAAATCATGTACCTTGGGTTAGAATCCGGCTCTTGACGATACGCCGGTTGCACTCTATGAAGAGAATCTCGAAAAAGTCACTTAACTTCAACCAAACTCATTGTTAATTATAGGAAAACGACGACTAAAAGAAAAGATCAATGATAAACTAATTTACAGAGTACAGTTTCCATGCCATAAATCTTGCCTCTAGTGTGTATCTCCACATATTCTTGTATGGGTAATAGCATGGGAAAAAAAACTAATTAGTATACTCAATTAATTAAAAAAAAGGTCGAAGCAACTATAAATTGTTATGCTCATAATTATTTAATGAGACTAATCCTCAAAACTCATCCTGGCACATTAATCTACCATGGAAAAAAAAATACAAATGATTCAAGTAGGGAACAAAAGAAAAGTGGAAGAACATCAATAGTAAAAATTTTACCTTTAGAAGAAAAAAGTTATTTAGTCTCTCTCTCCTGACCCGTGAGGTGTATGCTTTAGAATTTGGACGAGTTGCCTAAATTCATATCAGATGTTTATTGACATAATTTTGGATTTTCAGTTAATCACGTATGGAAATAAGTAAGTATAGATATTTGAAAGATATGATAGATTAAGTTTAAAAAATTTGAAATTCATAAAGGGGCAAGATTTGGGGATTTCAAATTT